>JBAIAA010000367.1:0-108356 GCA_037893245.1 Crossaster papposus | reverse complement strand
TATTTCTTATGCACACTTCTTTCCCTTTACATATTTCTTATGCACACTTCTTTCCCTTTACATATTTCTTATGCACACTTCTTTCCCTTTACATATTTCTTATGCACACTTCTTTCCCTTTACATATTTCTTATGCACACTTCTTTCCCTTTACATATTTCTTATGCACACTTCTTTCCCTTTACATATTTCTTATGCACACTTCTTTCCCTTTACATATTTCTTATGCACACTTCTTTCCCTTTACATATTTCTTATGCACACTTCTTTCCCTTTACATATTTCTTATGCACACTTCTTTCCCTTTACATATTTCTTATGCACACTTCTTTCCCTTTACATATTTCTTATGCACACTTCTTTCCCTTTACATATTTCTTATGCACACTTCTTTCCCTTTACATATTTCTTATGCACACTTCTTTCCCTTTACATATTTCTTATGCACACTTCTTTCCCTTTACATATTTCTTATGCACACTTCTTTCCCTTTACATATTTCTTATGCACACTTCTTTCCCTTTACATATTTCTTATGCACACTTCTTTCCCTTTACATATTTCTTATGCACACTTCTTTCCCTTTACATATTTCTTATGCACACTTCTTTCCCTTTACATATTTCTTATGCACACTTCTTTCCCTTTACATATTTCTTATGCACACTTCTTTCCCTTTACATATTTCTTATGCACACTTCTTTCCCTTTACATATTTCTTATGCACACTTCTTTCCCTTTACATATTTCTTATGCACACTTCTTTCCCTTTACATATTTCTTATGCACACTTCTTTCCCTTTACATATTTCTTATGCACACTTCTTTCCCTTTACATATTTCTTATGCACACTTCTTTCCCTTTACATATTTCTTATGCACACTTCTTTCCCTTTACATATTTCTTATGCACACTTCTTTCCCTTTACATATTTCTTATGCACACTTCTTTCCCTTTACATATTTCTTATGCACACTTCTTTCCCTTTACATATTTCTTATGCACACTTCTTTCCCTTTACATATTTCTTATGCACACTTCTTTCCCTTTACATATTTCTTATGCACACTTCTTTCCCTTTACATATTTCTTATGCACACTTCTTTCCCTTTACATATTTCTTATGCACACTTCTTTCCCTTTACATATTTCTTATGCACACTTCTTTCCCTTTACATATTTCTTATGCACACTTCTTTCCCTTTACATATTTCTTATGCACACTTCTTTCCCTTTACATATTTCTTATGCACACTTCTTTCCCTTTACATATTTCTTATGCACACTTCTTTCCCTTTACATATTTCTTATGCACACTTCTTTCCCTTTACATATTTCTTATGCACACTTCTTTCCCTTTACATATTTCTTATGCACACTTCTTTCCCTTTACATATTTCTTATGCACACTTCTTTCCCTTTACATATTTCTTATGCACACTTCTTTCCCTTTACATATTTCTTATGCACACTTCTTTCCCTTTACATATTTCTTATGCACACTTCTTTCCCTTTACATATTTCTTATGCACACTTCTTTCCCTTTACATATTTCTTATGCACACTTCTTTCCCTTTACATATTTCTTATGCACACTTCTTTCCCTTTACATATTTCTTATGCACACTTCTTTCCCTTTACATATTTCTTATGCACACTTCTTTCCCTTTACATATTTCTTATGCACACTTCTTTCCCTTTACATATTTCTTATGCACACTTCTTTCCCTTTACATATTTCTTATGCACACTTCTTTCCCTTTACATATTTCTTATGCACACTTCTTTCCCTTTACATATTTCTTATGCACACTTCTTTCCCTTTACATATTTCTTATGCACACTTCTTTCCCTTTACATATTTCTTATGCACACTTCTTTCCCTTTACATATTTCTTATGCACACTTCTTTCCCTTTACATATTTCTTATGCACACTTCTTTCCCTTTACATATTTCTTATGCACACTTCTTTCCCTTTACATATTTCTTATGCACACTTCTTTCCCTTTACATATTTCTTATGCACACTTCTTTCCCTTTACATATTTCTTATGCACACTTCTTTCCCTTTACATATTTCTTATGCACACTTCTTTCCCTTTACATATTTCTTATGCACACTTCTTTCCCTTTACATATTTCTTATGCACACTTCTTTCCCTTTACATATTTCTTATGCACACTTCTTTCCCTTTACATATTTCTTATGCACACTTCTTTCCCTTTACATATTTCTTATGCACACTTCTTTCCCTTTACATATTTCTTATGCACACTTCTTTCCCTTTACATATTTCTTATGCACACTTCTTTCCCTTTACATATTTCTTATGCACACTTCTTTCCCTTTACATATTTCTTATGCACACTTCTTTCCCTTTACATATTTCTTATGCACACTTCTTTCCCTTTACATATTTCTTATGCACACTTCTTTCCCTTTACATATTTCTTATGCACACTTCTTTCCCTTTACATATTTCTTATGCACACTTCTTTCCCTTTACATATTTCTTATGCACACTTCTTTCCCTTTACATATTTCTTATGCACACTTCTTTCCCTTTACATATTTCTTATGCACACTTCTTTCCCTTTACATATTTCTTATGCACACTTCTTTCCCTTTACATATTTCTTATGCACACTTCTTTCCCTTTACATATTTCTTATGCACACTTCTTTCCCTTTACATATTTCTTATGCACACTTCTTTCCCTTTACATATTTCTTATGCACACTTCTTTCCCTTTACATATTTCTTATGCACACTTCTTTCCCTTTACATATTTCTTATGCACTCTTCCTTACTTCTTACATATTTCTTATGCACACTTCTTTCCCTTTACATATTTCTTATGCACACTTCTTTCCCTTTACATATTTCTTATGCACACTTCTTTCCCTTTACATATTTCTTATGCACACTTCTTTCCCTTTACATATTTCTTATGCACACTTCTTTCCCTTTACATATTTCTTATGCACACTTCTTTCCCTTTACATATTTCTTATGCACACTTCTTTCCCTTTACATATTTCTTATGCACACTTCTTTCCCTTTACATATTTCTTATGCACACTTCTTTCCCTTTACATATTTCTTATGCACACTTCTTTCCCTTTACATATTTCTTATGCACACTTCTTTCCCTTTACATATTTCTTATGCACACTTCTTTCCCTTTACATATTTCTTATGCACACTTCTTTCCCTTTACATATTTCTTATGCACACTTCTTTCCCTTTACATATTTCTTATGCACACTTCTTTCCCTTTACATATTTCTTATGCACACTTCTTTCCCTTTACATATTTCTTATGCACACTTCTTTCCCTTTACATATTTCTTATGCACACTTCTTTCCCTTTACATATTTCTTATGCACACTTCTTTCCCTTTACATATTTCTTATGCACACTTCTTTCCCTTTACATATTTCTTATGCACACTTCTTTCCCTTTACATATTTCTTATGCACACTTCTTTCCCTTTACATATTTCTTATGCACACTTCTTTCCCTTTACATATTTCTTATGCACACTTCTTTCCCTTTACATATTTCTTATGCACACTTCTTTCCCTTTACATATTTCTTATGCACACTTCTTTCCCTTTACATATTTCTTATGCACACTTCTTTCCCTTTACATATTTCTTATGCACACTTCTTTCCCTTTACATATTTCTTATGCACACTTCTTTCCCTTTACATATTTCTTATGCACACTTCTTTCCCTTTACATATTTCTTATGCACACTTCTTTCCCTTTACATATTTCTTATGCACACTTCTTTCCCTTTACATATTTCTTATGCACACTTCTTTCCCTTTACATATTTCTTATGCACACTTCTTTCCCTTTACATATTTCTTATGCACACTTCTTTCCCTTTACATATTTCTTATGCACACTTCTTTCCCTTTACATATTTCTTATGCACACTTCTTTCCCTTTACATATTTCTTATGCACACTTCTTTCCCTTTACATATTTCTTATGCACACTTCTTTCCCTTTACATATTTCTTATGCACACTTCTTTCCCTTTACATATTTCTTATGCACACTTCTTTCCCTTTACATATTTCTTATGCACACTTCTTTCCCTTTACATATTTCTTATGCACACTTCTTTCCCTTTACATATTTCTTATGCACACTTCTTTCCCTTTACATATTTCTTATGCACACTTCTTTCCCTTTACATATTTCTTATGCACACTTCTTTCCCTTTACATATTTCTTATGCACACTTCTTTCCCTTTACATATTTCTTATGCACACTTCTTTCCCTTTACATATTTCTTATGCACACTTCTTTCCCTTTACATATTTCTTATGCACACTTCTTTCCCTTTACATATTTCTTATGCACACTTCTTTCCCTTTACATATTTCTTATGCACACTTCTTTCCCTTTACATATTTCTTATGCACACTTCTTTCCCTTTACATATTTCTTATGCACACTTCTTTCCCTTTACATATTTCTTATGCACACTTCTTTCCCTTTACATATTTCTTATGCACACTTCTTTCCCTTTACATATTTCTTATGCACACTTCTTTCCCTTTACATATTTCTTATGCACACTTCTTTCCCTTTACATATTTCTTATGCACACTTCTTTCCCTTTACATATTTCTTATGCACACTTCTTTCCCTTTACATATTTCTTATGCACACTTCTTTCCCTTTACATATTTCTTATGCACACTTCTTTCCCTTTACATATTTCTTATGCACACTTCTTTCCCTTTACATATTTCTTATGCACACTTCTTTCCCTTTACATATTTCTTATGCACACTTCTTTCCCTTTACATATTTCTTATGCACACTTCTTTCCCTTTACATATTTCTTATGCACACTTCTTTCCCTTTACATATTTCTTATGCACACTTCTTTCCCTTTACATATTTCTTATGCACACTTCTTTCCCTTTACATATTTCTTATGCACACTTCTTTCCCTTTACATATTTCTTATGCACACTTCTTTCCCTTTACATATTTCTTATGCACACTTCTTTCCCTTTACATATTTCTTATGCACACTTCTTTCCCTTTACATATTTCTTATGCACACTTCTTTCCCTTTACATATTTCTTATGCACACTTCTTTCCCTTTACATATTTCTTATGCACACTTCTTTCCCTTTACATATTTCTTATGCACACTTCTTTCCCTTTACATATTTCTTATGCACACTTCTTTCCCTTTACATATTTCTTATGCACACTTCTTTCCCTTTACATATTTCTTATGCACACTTCTTTCCCTTTACATATTTCTTATGCACACTTCTTTCCCTTTACATATTTCTTATGCACACTTCTTTCCCTTTACATATTTCTTATGCACACTTCTTTCCCTTTACATATTTCTTATGCACACTTCTTTCCCTTTACATATTTCTTATGCACACTTCTTTCCCTTTACATATTTCTTATGCACACTTCTTTCCCTTTACATATTTCTTATGCACACTTCTTTCCCTTTACATATTTCTTATGCACACTTCTTTCCCTTTACATATTTCTTATGCACACTTCTTTCCCTTTACATATTTCTTATGCACACTTCTTTCCCTTTACATATTTCTTATGCACACTTCTTTCCCTTTACATATTTCTTATGCACACTTCTTTCCCTTTACATATTTCTTATGCACACTTCTTTCCCTTTACATATTTCTTATGCACACTTCTTTCCCTTTACATATTTCTTATGCACACTTCTTTCCCTTTACATATTTCTTATGCACACTTCTTTCCCTTTACATATTTCTTATGCACACTTCTTTCCCTTTACATATTTCTTATGCACACTTCTTTCCCTTTACATATTTCTTATGCACACTTCTTTCCCTTTACATATTTCTTATGCACACTTCTTTCCCTTTACATATTTCTTATGCACACTTCTTTCCCTTTACATATTTCTTATGCACACTTCTTTCCCTTTACATATTTCTTATGCACACTTCTTTCCCTTTACATATTTCTTATGCACACTTCTTTCCCTTTACATATTTCTTATGCACACTTCTTTCCCTTTACATATTTCTTATGCACACTTCTTTCCCTTTACATATTTCTTATGCACACTTCTTTCCCTTTACATATTTCTTATGCACACTTCTTTCCCTTTACATATTTCTTATGCACACTTCTTTCCCTTTACATATTTCTTATGCACACTTCTTTCCCTTTACATATTTCTTATGCACACTTCTTTCCCTTTACATATTTCTTATGCACACTTCTTTCCCTTTACATATTTCTTATGCACACTTCTTTCCCTTTACATATTTCTTATGCACACTTCTTTCCCTTTACATATTTCTTATGCACACTTCTTTCCCTTTACATATTTCTTATGCACACTTCTTTCCCTTTACATATTTCTTATGCACACTTCTTTCCCTTTACATATTTCTTATGCACACTTCTTTCCCTTTACATATTTCTTATGCACACTTCTTTCCCTTTACATATTTCTTATGCACACTTCTTTCCCTTTACATATTTCTTATGCACACTTCTTTCCCTTTACATATTTCTTATGCACACTTCTTTCCCTTTACATATTTCTTATGCACACTTCTTTCCCTTTACATATTTCTTATGCACACTTCTTTCCCTTTACATATTTCTTATGCACACTTCTTTCCCTTTACATATTTCTTATGCACACTTCTTTCCCTTTACATATTTCTTATGCACACTTCTTTCCCTTTACATATTTCTTATGCACACTTCTTTCCCTTTACATATTTCTTATGCACACTTCTTTCCCTTTACATATTTCTTATGCACACTTCTTTCCCTTTACATATTTCTTATGCACACTTCTTTCCCTTTACATATTTCTTATGCACACTTCTTTCCCTTTACATATTTCTTATGCACACTTCTTTCCCTTTACATATTTCTTATGCACACTTCTTTCCCTTTACATATTTCTTATGCACACTTCTTTCCCTTTACATATTTCTTATGCACACTTCTTTCCCTTTACATATTTCTTATGCACACTTCTTTCCCTTTACATATTTCTTATGCACACTTCTTTCCCTTTACATATTTCTTATGCACACTTCTTTCCCTTTACATATTTCTTATGCACACTTCTTTCCCTTTACATATTTCTTATGCACACTTCTTTCCCTTTACATATTTCTTATGCACACTTCTTTCCCTTTACATATTTCTTATGCACACTTCTTTCCCTTTACATATTTCTTATGCACACTTCTTTCCCTTTACATATTTCTTATGCACACTTCTTTCCCTTTACATATTTCTTATGCACACTTCTTTCCCTTTACATATTTCTTATGCACACTTCTTTCCCTTTACATATTTCTTATGCACACTTCTTTCCCTTTACATATTTCTTATGCACACTTCTTTCCCTTTACATATTTCTTATGCACACTTCTTTCCCTTTACATATTTCTTATGCACACTTCTTTCCCTTTACATATTTCTTATGCACACTTCTTTCCCTTTACATATTTCTTATGCACACTTCTTTCCCTTTACATATTTCTTATGCACACTTCTTTCCCTTTACATATTTCTTATGCACACTTCTTTCCCTTTACATATTTCTTATGCACACTTCTTTCCCTTTACATATTTCTTATGCACACTTCTTTCCCTTTACATATTTCTTATGCACACTTCTTTCCCTTTACATATTTCTTATGCACACTTCTTTCCCTTTACATATTTCTTATGCACACTTCTTTCCCTTTACATATTTCTTATGCACACTTCTTTCCCTTTACATATTTCTTATGCACACTTCTTTCCCTTTACATATTTCTTATGCACACTTCTTTCCCTTTACATATTTCTTATGCACACTTCTTTCCCTTTACATATTTCTTATGCACACTTCTTTCCCTTTACATATTTCTTATGCACACTTCTTTCCCTTTACATATTTCTTATGCACACTTCTTTCCCTTTACATATTTCTTATGCACACTTCTTTCCCTTTACATATTTCTTATGCACACTTCTTTCCCTTTACATATTTCTTATGCACACTTCTTTCCCTTTACATATTTCTTATGCACACTTCTTTCCCTTTACATATTTCTTATGCACACTTCTTTCCCTTTACATATTTCTTATGCACACTTCTTTCCCTTTACATATTTCTTATGCACACTTCTTTCCCTTTACATATTTCTTATGCACACTTCTTTCCCTTTACATATTTCTTATGCACACTTCTTTCCCTTTACATATTTCTTATGCACACTTCTTTCCCTTTACATATTTCTTATGCACACTTCTTTCCCTTTACATATTTCTTATGCACACTTCTTTCCCTTTACATATTTCTTATGCACACTTCTTTCCCTTTACATATTTCTTATGCACACTTCTTTCCCTTTACATATTTCTTATGCACACTTCTTTCCCTTTACATATTTCTTATGCACACTTCTTTCCCTTTACATATTTCTTATGCACACTTCTTTCCCTTTACATATTTCTTATGCACACTTCTTTCCCTTTACATATTTCTTATGCACACTTCTTTCCCTTTACATATTTCTTATGCACACTTCTTTCCCTTTACATATTTCTTATGCACACTTCTTTCCCTTTACATATTTCTTATGCACACTTCTTTCCCTTTACATATTTCTTATGCACACTTCTTTCCCTTTACATATTTCTTATGCACACTTCTTTCCCTTTACATATTTCTTATGCACACTTCTTTCCCTTTACATATTTCTTATGCACACTTCTTTCCCTTTACATATTTCTTATGCACACTTCTTTCCCTTTACATATTTCTTATGCACACTTCTTTCCCTTTACATATTTCTTATGCACACTTCTTTCCCTTTACATATTTCTTATGCACACTTCTTTCCCTTTACATATTTCTTATGCACACTTCTTTCCCTTTACATATTTCTTATGCACACTTCTTTCCCTTTACATATTTCTTATGCACACTTCTTTCCCTTTACATATTTCTTATGCACACTTCTTTCCCTTTACATATTTCTTATGCACACTTCTTTCCCTTTACATATTTCTTATGCACACTTCTTTCCCTTTACATATTTCTTATGCACACTTCTTTCCCTTTACATATTTCTTATGCACACTTCTTTCCCTTTACATATTTCTTATGCACACTTCTTTCCCTTTACATATTTCTTATGCACACTTCTTTCCCTTTACATATTTCTTATGCACACTTCTTTCCCTTTACATATTTCTTATGCACACTTCTTTCCCTTTACATATTTCTTATGCACACTTCTTTCCCTTTACATATTTCTTATGCACACTTCTTTCCCTTTACATATTTCTTATGCACACTTCTTTCCCTTTACATATTTCTTATGCACACTTCTTTCCCTTTACATATTTCTTATGCACACTTCTTTCCCTTTACATATTTCTTATGCACACTTCTTTCCCTTTACATATTTCTTATGCACACTTCTTTCCCTTTACATATTTCTTATGCACACTTCTTTCCCTTTACATATTTCTTATGCACACTTCTTTCCCTTTACATATTTCTTATGCACACTTCTTTCCCTTTACATATTTCTTATGCACACTTCTTTCCCTTTACATATTTCTTATGCACACTTCTTTCCCTTTACATATTTCTTATGCACACTTCTTTCCCTTTACATATTTCTTATGCACACTTCTTTCCCTTTACATATTTCTTATGCACACTTCTTTCCCTTTACATATTTCTTATGCACACTTCTTTCCCTTTACATATTTCTTATGCACACTTCTTTCCCTTTACATATTTCTTATGCACACTTCTTTCCCTTTACATATTTCTTATGCACACTTCTTTCCCTTTACATATTTCTTATGCACACTTCTTTCCCTTTACATATTTCTTATGCACACTTCTTTCCCTTTACATATTTCTTATGCACACTTCTTTCCCTTTACATATTTCTTATGCACACTTCTTTCCCTTTACATATTTCTTATGCACACTTCTTTCCCTTTACATATTTCTTATGCACACTTCTTTCCCTTTACATATTTCTTATGCACACTTCTTTCCCTTTACATATTTCTTATGCACACTTCTTTCCCTTTACATATTTCTTATGCACACTTCTTTCCCTTTACATATTTCTTATGCACACTTCTTTCCCTTTACATATTTCTTATGCACACTTCTTTCCCTTTACATATTTCTTATGCACACTTCTTTCCCTTTACATATTTCTTATGCACACTTCTTTCCCTTTACATATTTCTTATGCACACTTCTTTCCCTTTACATATTTCTTATGCACACTTCTTTCCCTTTACATATTTCTTATGCACACTTCTTTCCCTTTACATATTTCTTATGCACACTTCTTTCCCTTTACATATTTCTTATGCACACTTCTTTCCCTTTACATATTTCTTATGCACACTTCTTTCCCTTTACATATTTCTTATGCACACTTCTTTCCCTTTACATATTTCTTATGCACACTTCTTTCCCTTTACATATTTCTTATGCACACTTCTTTCCCTTTACATATTTCTTATGCACACTTCTTTCCCTTTACATATTTCTTATGCACACTTCTTTCCCTTTACATATTTCTTATGCACACTTCTTTCCCTTTACATATTTCTTATGCACACTTCTTTCCCTTTACATATTTCTTATGCACACTTCTTTCCCTTTACATATTTCTTATGCACACTTCTTTCCCTTTACATATTTCTTATGCACACTTCTTTCCCTTTACATATTTCTTATGCACACTTCTTTCCCTTTACATATTTCTTATGCACACTTCTTTCCCTTTACATATTTCTTATGCACACTTCTTTCCCTTTACATATTTCTTATGCACACTTCTTTCCCTTTACATATTTCTTATGCACACTTCTTTCCCTTTACATATTTCTTATGCACACTTCTTTCCCTTTACATATTTCTTATGCACACTTCTTTCCCTTTACATATTTCTTATGCACACTTCTTTCCCTTTACATATTTCTTATGCACACTTCTTTCCCTTTACATATTTCTTATGCACACTTCTTTCCCTTTACATATTTCTTATGCACACTTCTTTCCCTTTACATATTTCTTATGCACACTTCTTTCCCTTTACATATTTCTTATGCACACTTCTTTCCCTTTACATATTTCTTATGCACACTTCTTTCCCTTTACATATTTCTTATGCACACTTCTTTCCCTTTACATATTTCTTATGCACACTTCTTTCCCTTTACATATTTCTTATGCACACTTCTTTCCCTTTACATATTTCTTATGCACACTTCTTTCCCTTTACATATTTCTTATGCACACTTCTTTCCCTTTACATATTTCTTATGCACACTTCTTTCCCTTTACATATTTCTTATGCACACTTCTTTCCCTTTACATATTTCTTATGCACACTTCTTTCCCTTTACATATTTCTTATGCACACTTCTTTCCCTTTACATATTTCTTATGCACACTTCTTTCCCTTTACATATTTCTTATGCACACTTCTTTCCCTTTACATATTTCTTATGCACACTTCTTTCCCTTTACATATTTCTTATGCACACTTCTTTCCCTTTACATATTTCTTATGCACACTTCTTTCCCTTTACATATTTCTTATGCACACTTCTTTCCCTTTACATATTTCTTATGCACACTTCTTTCCCTTTACATATTTCTTATGCACACTTCTTTCCCTTTACATATTTCTTATGCACACTTCTTTCCCTTTACATATTTCTTATGCACACTTCTTTCCCTTTACATATTTCTTATGCACACTTCTTTCCCTTTACATATTTCTTATGCACACTTCTTTCCCTTTACATATTTCTTATGCACACTTCTTTCCCTTTACATATTTCTTATGCACACTTCTTTCCCTTTACATATTTCTTATGCACACTTCTTTCCCTTTACATATTTCTTATGCACACTTCTTTCCCTTTACATATTTCTTATGCACACTTCTTTCCCTTTACATATTTCTTATGCACACTTCTTTCCCTTTACATATTTCTTATGCACACTTCTTTCCCTTTACATATTTCTTATGCACACTTCTTTCCCTTTACATATTTCTTATGCACACTTCTTTCCCTTTACATATTTCTTATGCACACTTCTTTCCCTTTACATATTTCTTATGCACACTTCTTTCCCTTTACATATTTCTTATGCACACTTCTTTCCCTTTACATATTTCTTATGCACACTTCTTTCCCTTTACATATTTCTTATGCACACTTCTTTCCCTTTACATATTTCTTATGCACACTTCTTTCCCTTTACATATTTCTTATGCACACTTCTTTCCCTTTACATATTTCTTATGCACACTTCTTTCCCTTTACATATTTCTTATGCACACTTCTTTCCCTTTACATATTTCTTATGCACACTTCTTTCCCTTTACATATTTCTTATGCACACTTCTTTCCCTTTACATATTTCTTATGCACACTTCTTTCCCTTTACATATTTCTTATGCACACTTCTTTCCCTTTACATATTTCTTATGCACACTTCTTTCCCTTTACATATTTCTTATGCACACTTCTTTCCCTTTACATATTTCTTATGCACACTTCTTTCCCTTTACATATTTCTTATGCACACTTCTTTCCCTTTACATATTTCTTATGCACACTTCTTTCCCTTTACATATTTCTTATGCACACTTCTTTCCCTTTACATATTTCTTATGCACACTTCTTTCCCTTTACATATTTCTTATGCACACTTCTTTCCCTTTACATATTTCTTATGCACACTTCTTTCCCTTTACATATTTCTTATGCACACTTCTTTCCCTTTACATATTTCTTATGCACACTTCTTTCCCTTTACATATTTCTTATGCACACTTCTTTCCCTTTACATATTTCTTATGCACACTTCTTTCCCTTTACATATTTCTTATGCACACTTCTTTCCCTTTACATATTTCTTATGCACACTTCTTTCCCTTTACATATTTCTTATGCACACTTCTTTCCCTTTACATATTTCTTATGCACACTTCTTTCCCTTTACATATTTCTTATGCACACTTCTTTCCCTTTACATATTTCTTATGCACACTTCTTTCCCTTTACATATTTCTTATGCACACTTCTTTCCCTTTACATATTTCTTATGCACACTTCTTTCCCTTTACATATTTCTTATGCACACTTCTTTCCCTTTACATATTTCTTATGCACACTTCTTTCCCTTTACATATTTCTTATGCACACTTCTTTCCCTTTACATATTTCTTATGCACACTTCTTTCCCTTTACATATTTCTTATGCACACTTCTTTCCCTTTACATATTTCTTATGCACACTTCTTTCCCTTTACATATTTCTTATGCACACTTCTTTCCCTTTACATATTTCTTATGCACACTTCTTTCCCTTTACATATTTCTTATGCACACTTCTTTCCCTTTACATATTTCTTATGCACACTTCTTTCCCTTTACATATTTCTTATGCACACTTCTTTCCCTTTACATATTTCTTATGCACACTTCTTTCCCTTTACATATTTCTTATGCACACTTCTTTCCCTTTACATATTTCTTATGCACACTTCTTTCCCTTTACATATTTCTTATGCACACTTCTTTCCCTTTACATATTTCTTATGCACACTTCTTTCCCTTTACATATTTCTTATGCACACTTCTTTCCCTTTACATATTTCTTATGCACACTTCTTTCCCTTTACATATTTCTTATGCACACTTCTTTCCCTTTACATATTTCTTATGCACACTTCTTTCCCTTTACATATTTCTTATGCACACTTCTTTCCCTTTACATATTTCTTATGCACACTTCTTTCCCTTTACATATTTCTTATGCACACTTCTTTCCCTTTACATATTTCTTATGCACACTTCTTTCCCTTTACATATTTCTTATGCACACTTCTTTCCCTTTACATATTTCTTATGCACACTTCTTTCCCTTTACATATTTCTTATGCACACTTCTTTCCCTTTACATATTTCTTAGCACTTCTTTCCCTTTACATATTTCTTATGCACACTTCTTTCCCTTTACATATTTCTTATGCACACTTCTTTCCCTTTACATATTTCTTATGCACACTTCTTTCCCTTTACATATTTCTTATGCACACTTCTTTCCCTTTACATATTTCTTATGCACACTTCTTTCCCTTTACATATTTCTTATGCACACTTCTTTCCCTTTACATATTTCTTATGCACACTTCTTTCCCTTTACATATTTCTTATGCACACTTCTTTCCCTTTACATATTTCTTATGCACACTTCTTTCCCTTTACATATTTCTTATGCACACTTCTTTCCCTTTACATATTTCTTATGCACACTTCTTTCCCTTTACATATTTCTTATGCACACTTCTTTCCCTTTACATATTTCTTATGCACACTTCTTTCCCTTTACATATTTCTTATGCACACTTCTTTCCCTTTACATATTTCTTATGCACACTTCTTTCCCTTTACATATTTCTTATGCACACTTCTTTCCCTTTACATATTTCTTATGCACACTTCTTTCCCTTTACATATTTCTTATGCACACTTCTTTCCCTTTACATATTTCTTATGCACACTTCTTTCCCTTTACATATTTCTTATGCACACTTCTTTCCCTTTACATATTTCTTATGCACACTTCTTTCCCTTTACATATTTCTTATGCACACTTCTTTCCCTTTACATATTTCTTATGCACACTTCTTTCCCTTTACATATTTCTTATGCACACTTCTTTCCCTTTACATATTTCTTATGCACACTTCTTTCCCTTTACATATTTCTTATGCACACTTCTTTCCCTTTACATATTTCTTATGCACACTTCTTTCCCTTTACATATTTCTTATGCACACTTCTTTCCCTTTACATATTTCTTATGCACACTTCTTTCCCTTTACATATTTCTTATGCACACTTCTTTCCCTTTACATATTTCTTATGCACACTTCTTTCCCTTTACATATTTCTTATGCACACTTCTTTCCCTTTACATATTTCTTATGCACACTTCTTTCCCTTTACATATTTCTTATGCACACTTCTTTCCCTTTACATATTTCTTATGCACACTTCTTTCCCTTTACATATTTCTTATGCACACTTCTTTCCCTTTACATATTTCTTATGCACACTTCTTTCCCTTTACATATTTCTTATGCACACTTCTTTCCCTTTACATATTTCTTATGCACACTTCTTTCCCTTTACATATTTCTTATGCACACTTCTTTCCCTTTACATATTTCTTATGCACACTTCTTTCCCTTTACATATTTCTTATGCACACTTCTTTCCCTTTACATATTTCTTATGCACACTTCTTTCCCTTTACATATTTCTTATGCACACTTCTTTCCCTTTACATATTTCTTATGCACACTTCTTTCCCTTTACATATTTCTTATGCACACTTCTTTCCCTTTACATATTTCTTATGCACACTTCTTTCCCTTTACATATTTCTTATGCACACTTCTTTCCCTTTACATATTTCTTATGCACACTTCTTTCCCTTTACATATTTCTTATGCACACTTCTTTCCCTTTACATATTTCTTATGCACACTTCTTTCCCTTTACATATTTCTTATGCACACTTCTTTCCCTTTACATATTTCTTATGCACACTTCTTTCCCTTTACATATTTCTTATGCACACTTCTTTCCCTTTACATATTTCTTATGCACACTTCTTTCCCTTTACATATTTCTTATGCACACTTCTTTCCCTTTACATATTTCTTATGCACACTTCTTTCCCTTTACATATTTCTTATGCACACTTCTTTCCCTTTACATATTTCTTATGCACACTTCTTTCCCTTTACATATTTCTTATGCACACTTCTTTCCCTTTACATATTTCTTATGCACACTTCTTTCCCTTTACATATTTCTTATGCACACTTCTTTCCCTTTACATATTTCTTATGCACACTTCTTTCCCTTTACATATTTCTTATGCACACTTCTTTCCCTTTACATATTTCTTATGCACACTTCTTTCCCTTTACATATTTCTTATGCACACTTCTTTCCCTTTACATATTTCTTATGCACACTTCTTTCCCTTTACATATTTCTTATGCACACTTCTTTCCCTTTACATATTTCTTATGCACACTTCTTTCCCTTTACATATTTCTTATGCACACTTCTTTCCCTTTACATATTTCTTATGCACACTTCTTTCCCTTTACATATTTCTTATGCACACTTCTTTCCCTTTACATATTTCTTATGCACACTTCTTTCCCTTTACATATTTCTTATGCACACTTCTTTCCCTTTACATATTTCTTATGCACACTTCTTTCCCTTTACATATTTCTTATGCACACTTCTTTCCCTTTACATATTTCTTATGCACACTTCTTTCCCTTTACATATTTCTTATGCACACTTCTTTCCCTTTACATATTTCTTATGCACACTTCTTTCCCTTTACATATTTCTTATGCACACTTCTTTCCCTTTACATATTTCTTATGCACACTTCTTTCCCTTTACATATTTCTTATGCACACTTCTTTCCCTTTACATATTTCTTATGCACACTTCTTTCCCTTTACATATTTCTTATGCACACTTCTTTCCCTTTACATATTTCTTATGCACACTTCTTTCCCTTTACATATTTCTTATGCACACTTCTTTCCCTTTACATATTTCTTATGCACACTTCTTTCCCTTTACATATTTCTTATGCACACTTCTTTCCCTTTACATATTTCTTATGCACACTTCTTTCCCTTTACATATTTCTTATGCACACTTCTTTCCCTTTACATATTTCTTATGCACACTTCTTTCCCTTTACATATTTCTTATGCACACTTCTTTCCCTTTACATATTTCTTATGCACACTTCTTTCCCTTTACATATTTCTTATGCACACTTCTTTCCCTTTACATATTTCTTATGCACACTTCTTTCCCTTTACATATTTCTTATGCACACTTCTTTCCCTTTACATATTTCTTATGCACACTTCTTTCCCTTTACATATTTCTTATGCACACTTCTTTCCCTTTACATATTTCTTATGCACACTTCTTTCCCTTTACATATTTCTTATGCACACTTCTTTCCCTTTACATATTTCTTATGCACACTTCTTTCCCTTTACATATTTCTTATGCACACTTCTTTCCCTTTACATATTTCTTATGCACACTTCTTTCCCTTTACATATTTCTTATGCACACTTCTTTCCCTTTACATATTTCTTATGCACACTTCTTTCCCTTTACATATTTCTTATGCACACTTCTTTCCCTTTACATATTTCTTATGCACACTTCTTTCCCTTTACATATTTCTTATGCACACTTCTTTCCCTTTACATATTTCTTATGCACACTTCTTTCCCTTTACATATTTCTTATGCACACTTCTTTCCCTTTACATATTTCTTATGCACACTTCTTTCCCTTTACATATTTCTTATGCACACTTCTTTCCCTTTACATATTTCTTATGCACACTTCTTTCCCTTTACATATTTCTTATGCACACTTCTTTCCCTTTACATATTTCTTATGCACACTTCTTTCCCTTTACATATTTCTTATGCACACTTCTTTCCCTTTACATATTTCTTATGCACACTTCTTTCCCTTTACATATTTCTTATGCACACTTCTTTCCCTTTACATATTTCTTATGCACACTTCTTTCCCTTTACATATTTCTTATGCACACTTCTTTCCCTTTACATATTTCTTATGCACACTTCTTTCCCTTTACATATTTCTTATGCACACTTCTTTCCCTTTACATATTTCTTATGCACACTTCTTTCCCTTTACATATTTCTTATGCACACTTCTTTCCCTTTACATATTTCTTATGCACACTTCTTTCCCTTTACATATTTCTTATGCACACTTCTTTCCCTTTACATATTTCTTATGCACACTTCTTTCCCTTTACATATTTCTTATGCACACTTCTTTCCCTTTACATATTTCTTATGCACACTTCTTTCCCTTTACATATTTCTTATGCACACTTCTTTCCCTTTACATATTTCTTATGCACACTTCTTTCCCTTTACATATTTCTTATGCACACTTCTTTCCCTTTACATATTTCTTATGCACACTTCTTTCCCTTTACATATTTCTTATGCACACTTCTTTCCCTTTACATATTTCTTATGCACACTTCTTTCCCTTTACATATTTCTTATGCACACTTCTTTCCCTTTACATATTTCTTATGCACACTTCTTTCCCTTTACATATTTCTTATGCACACTTCTTTCCCTTTACATATTTCTTATGCACACTTCTTTCCCTTTACATATTTCTTATGCACACTTCTTTCCCTTTACATATTTCTTATGCACACTTCTTTCCCTTTACATATTTCTTATGCACACTTCTTTCCCTTTACATATTTCTTATGCACACTTCTTTCCCTTTACATATTTCTTATGCACACTTCTTTCCCTTTACATATTTCTTATGCACACTTCTTTCCCTTTACATATTTCTTATGCACACTTCTTTCCCTTTACATATTTCTTATGCACACTTCTTTCCCTTTACATATTTCTTATGCACACTTCTTTCCCTTTACATATTTCTTATGCACACTTCTTTCCCTTTACATATTTCTTATGCACACTTCTTTCCCTTTACATATTTCTTATGCACACTTCTTTCCCTTTACATATTTCTTATGCACACTTCTTTCCCTTTACATATTTCTTATGCACACTTCTTTCCCTTTACATATTTCTTATGCACACTTCTTTCCCTTTACATATTTCTTATGCACACTTCTTTCCCTTTACATATTTCTTATGCACACTTCTTTCCCTTTACATATTTCTTATGCACACTTCTTTCCCTTTACATATTTCTTATGCACACTTCTTTCCCTTTACATATTTCTTATGCACACTTCTTTCCCTTTACATATTTCTTATGCACACTTCTTTCCCTTTACATATTTCTTATGCACACTTCTTTCCCTTTACATATTTCTTATGCACACTTCTTTCCCTTTACATATTTCTTATGCACACTTCTTTCCCTTTACATATTTCTTATGCACACTTCTTTCCCTTTACATATTTCTTATGCACACTTCTTTCCCTTTACATATTTCTTATGCACACTTCTTTCCCTTTACATATTTCTTATGCACACTTCTTTCCCTTTACATATTTCTTATGCACACTTCTTTCCCTTTACATATTTCTTATGCACACTTCTTTCCCTTTACATATTTCTTATGCACACTTCTTTCCCTTTACATATTTCTTATGCACACTTCTTTCCCTTTACATATTTCTTATGCACACTTCTTTCCCTTTACATATTTCTTATGCACACTTCTTTCCCTTTACATATTTCTTATGCACACTTCTTTCCCTTTACATATTTCTTATGCACACTTCTTTCCCTTTACATATTTCTTATGCACACTTCTTTCCCTTTACATATTTCTTATGCACACTTCTTTCCCTTTACATATTTCTTATGCACACTTCTTTCCCTTTACATATTTCTTATGCACACTTCTTTCCCTTTACATATTTCTTATGCACACTTCTTTCCCTTTACATATTTCTTATGCACACTTCTTTCCCTTTACATATTTCTTATGCACACTTCTTTCCCTTTACATATTTCTTATGCACACTTCTTTCCCTTTACATATTTCTTATGCACACTTCTTTCCCTTTACATATTTCTTATGCACACTTCTTTCCCTTTACATATTTCTTATGCACACTTCTTTCCCTTTACATATTTCTTATGCACACTTCTTTCCCTTTACATATTTCTTATGCACACTTCTTTCCCTTTACATATTTCTTATGCACACTTCTTTCCCTTTACATATTTCTTATGCACACTTCTTTCCCTTTACATATTTCTTATGCACACTTCTTTCCCTTTACATATTTCTTATGCACACTTCTTTCCCTTTACATATTTCTTATGCACACTTCTTTCCCTTTACATATTTCTTATGCACACTTCTTTCCCTTTACATATTTCTTATGCACACTTCTTTCCCTTTACATATTTCTTATGCACACTTCTTTCCCTTTACATATTTCTTATGCACACTTCTTTCCCTTTACATATTTCTTATGCACACTTCTTTCCCTTTACATATTTCTTATGCACACTTCTTTCCCTTTACATATTTCTTATGCACACTTCTTTCCCTTTACATATTTCTTATGCACACTTCTTTCCCTTTACATATTTCTTATGCACACTTCTTTCCCTTTACATATTTCTTATGCACACTTCTTTCCCTTTACATATTTCTTATGCACACTTCTTTCCCTTTACATATTTCTTATGCACACTTCTTTCCCTTTACATATTTCTTATGCACACTTCTTTCCCTTTACATATTTCTTATGCACACTTCTTTCCCTTTACATATTTCTTATGCACACTTCTTTCCCTTTACATATTTCTTATGCACACTTCTTTCCCTTTACATATTTCTTATGCACACTTCTTTCCCTTTACATATTTCTTATGCACACTTCTTTCCCTTTACATATTTCTTATGCACACTTCTTTCCCTTTACATATTTCTTATGCACACTTCTTTCCCTTTACATATTTCTTATGCACACTTCTTTCCCTTTACATATTTCTTATGCACACTTCTTTCCCTTTACATATTTCTTATGCACACTTCTTTCCCTTTACATATTTCTTATGCACACTTCTTTCCCTTTACATATTTCTTATGCACACTTCTTTCCCTTTACATATTTCTTATGCACACTTCTTTCCCTTTACATATTTCTTATGCACACTTCTTTCCCTTTACATATTTCTTATGCACACTTCTTTCCCTTTACATATTTCTTATGCACACTTCTTTCCCTTTACATATTTCTTATGCACACTTCTTTCCCTTTACATATTTCTTATGCACACTTCTTTCCCTTTACATATTTCTTATGCACACTTCTTTCCCTTTACATATTTCTTATGCACACTTCTTTCCCTTTACATATTTCTTATGCACACTTCTTTCCCTTTACATATTTCTTATGCACACTTCTTTCCCTTTACATATTTCTTATGCACACTTCTTTCCCTTTACATATTTCTTATGCACACTTCTTTCCCTTTACATATTTCTTATGCACACTTCTTTCCCTTTACATATTTCTTATGCACACTTCTTTCCCTTTACATATTTCTTATGCACACTTCTTTCCCTTTACATATTTCTTATGCACACTTCTTTCCCTTTACATATTTCTTATGCACACTTCTTTCCCTTTACATATTTCTTATGCACACTTCTTTCCCTTTACATATTTCTTATGCACACTTCTTTCCCTTTACATATTTCTTATGCACACTTCTTTCCCTTTACATATTTCTTATGCACACTTCTTTCCCTTTACATATTTCTTATGCACACTTCTTTCCCTTTACATATTTCTTATGCACACTTCTTTCCCTTTACATATTTCTTATGCACACTTCTTTCCCTTTACATATTTCTTATGCACACTTCTTTCCCTTTACATATTTCTTATGCACACTTCTTTCCCTTTACATATTTCTTATGCACACTTCTTTCCCTTTACATATTTCTTATGCACACTTCTTTCCCTTTACATATTTCTTATGCACACTTCTTTCCCTTTACATATTTCTTATGCACACTTCTTTCCCTTTACATATTTCTTATGCACACTTCTTTCCCTTTACATATTTCTTATGCACACTTCTTTCCCTTTACATATTTCTTATGCACACTTCTTTCCCTTTACATATTTCTTATGCACACTTCTTTCCCTTTACATATTTCTTATGCACACTTCTTTCCCTTTACATATTTCTTATGCACACTTCTTTCCCTTTACATATTTCTTATGCACACTTCTTTCCCTTTACATATTTCTTATGCACACTTCTTTCCCTTTACATATTTCTTATGCACACTTCTTTCCCTTTACATATTTCTTATGCACACTTCTTTCCCTTTACATATTTCTTATGCACACTTCTTTCCCTTTACATATTTCTTATGCACACTTCTTTCCCTTTACATATTTCTTATGCACACTTCTTTCCCTTTACATATTTCTTATGCACACTTCTTTCCCTTTACATATTTCTTATGCACACTTCTTTCCCTTTACATATTTCTTATGCACACTTCTTTCCCTTTACATATTTCTTATGCACACTTCTTTCCCTTTACATATTTCTTATGCACACTTCTTTCCCTTTACATATTTCTTATGCACACTTCTTTCCCTTTACATATTTCTTATGCACACTTCTTTCCCTTTACATATTTCTTATGCACACTTCTTTCCCTTTACATATTTCTTATGCACACTTCTTTCCCTTTACATATTTCTTATGCACACTTCTTTCCCTTTACATATTTCTTATGCACACTTCTTTCCCTTTACATATTTCTTATGCACACTTCTTTCCCTTTACATATTTCTTATGCACACTTCTTTCCCTTTACATATTTCTTATGCACACTTCTTTCCCTTTACATATTTCTTATGCACACTTCTTTCCCTTTACATATTTCTTATGCACACTTCTTTCCCTTTACATATTTCTTATGCACACTTCTTTCCCTTTACATATTTCTTATGCACACTTCTTTCCCTTTACATATTTCTTATGCACACTTCTTTCCCTTTACATATTTCTTATGCACACTTCTTTCCCTTTACATATTTCTTATGCACACTTCTTTCCCTTTACATATTTCTTATGCACACTTCTTTCCCTTTACATATTTCTTATGCACACTTCTTTCCCTTTACATATTTCTTATGCACACTTCTTTCCCTTTACATATTTCTTATGCACACTTCTTTCCCTTTACATATTTCTTATGCACACTTCTTTCCCTTTACATATTTCTTATGCACACTTCTTTCCCTTTACATATTTCTTATGCACACTTCTTTCCCTTTACATATTTCTTATGCACACTTCTTTCCCTTTACATATTTCTTATGCACACTTCTTTCCCTTTACATATTTCTTATGCACACTTCTTTCCCTTTACATATTTCTTATGCACACTTCTTTCCCTTTACATATTTCTTATGCACACTTCTTTCCCTTTACATATTTCTTATGCACACTTCTTTCCCTTTACATATTTCTTATGCACACTTCTTTCCCTTTACATATTTCTTATGCACACTTCTTTCCCTTTACATATTTCTTATGCACACTTCTTTCCCTTTACATATTTCTTATGCACACTTCTTTCCCTTTACATATTTCTTATGCACACTTCTTTCCCTTTACATATTTCTTATGCACACTTCTTTCCCTTTACATATTTCTTATGCACACTTCTTTCCCTTTACATATTTCTTATGCACACTTCTTTCCCTTTACATATTTCTTATGCACACTTCTTTCCCTTTACATATTTCTTATGCACACTTCTTTCCCTTTACATATTTCTTATGCACACTTCTTTCCCTTTACATATTTCTTATGCACACTTCTTTCCCTTTACATATTTCTTATGCACACTTCTTTCCCTTTACATATTTCTTATGCACACTTCTTTCCCTTTACATATTTCTTATGCACACTTCTTTCCCTTTACATATTTCTTATGCACACTTCTTTCCCTTTACATATTTCTTATGCACACTTCTTTCCCTTTACATATTTCTTATGCACACTTCTTTCCCTTTACATATTTCTTATGCACACTTCTTTCCCTTTACATATTTCTTATGCACACTTCTTTCCCTTTACATATTTCTTATGCACACTTCTTTCCCTTTACATATTTCTTATGCACACTTCTTTCCCTTTACATATTTCTTATGCACACTTCTTTCCCTTTACATATTTCTTATGCACACTTCTTTCCCTTTACATATTTCTTATGCACACTTCTTTCCCTTTACATATTTCTTATGCACACTTCTTTCCCTTTACATATTTCTTATGCACACTTCTTTCCCTTTACATATTTCTTATGCACACTTCTTTCCCTTTACATATTTCTTATGCACACTTCTTTCCCTTTACATATTTCTTATGCACACTTCTTTCCCTTTACATATTTCTTATGCACACTTCTTTCCCTTTACATATTTCTTATGCACACTTCTTTCCCTTTACATATTTCTTATGCACACTTCTTTCCCTTTACATATTTCTTATGCACACTTCTTTCCCTTTACATATTTCTTATGCACACTTCTTTCCCTTTACATATTTCTTATGCACACTTCTTTCCCTTTACATATTTCTTATGCACACTTCTTTCCCTTTACATATTTCTTATGCACACTTCTTTCCCTTTACATATTTCTTATGCACACTTCTTTCCCTTTACATATTTCTTATGCACACTTCTTTCCCTTTACATATTTCTTATGCACACTTCTTTCCCTTTACATATTTCTTATGCACACTTCTTTCCCTTTACATATTTCTTATGCACACTTCTTTCCCTTTACATATTTCTTATGCACACTTCTTTCCCTTTACATATTTCTTATGCACACTTCTTTCCCTTTACATATTTCTTATGCACACTTCTTTCCCTTTACATATTTCTTATGCACACTTCTTTCCCTTTACATATTTCTTATGCACACTTCTTTCCCTTTACATATTTCTTATGCACACTTCTTTCCCTTTACATATTTCTTATGCACACTTCTTTCCCTTTACATATTTCTTATGCACACTTCTTTCCCTTTACATATTTCTTATGCACACTTCTTTCCCTTTACATATTTCTTATGCACACTTCTTTCCCTTTACATATTTCTTATGCACACTTCTTTCCCTTTACATATTTCTTATGCACACTTCTTTCCCTTTACATATTTCTTATGCACACTTCTTTCCCTTTACATATTTCTTATGCACACTTCTTTCCCTTTACATATTTCTTATGCACACTTCTTTCCCTTTACATATTTCTTATGCACACTTCTTTCCCTTTACATATTTCTTATGCACACTTCTTTCCCTTTACATATTTCTTATGCACACTTCTTTCCCTTTACATATTTCTTATGCACACTTCTTTCCCTTTACATATTTCTTATGCACACTTCTTTCCCTTTACATATTTCTTATGCACACTTCTTTCCCTTTACATATTTCTTATGCACACTTCTTTCCCTTTACATATTTCTTATGCACACTTCTTTCCCTTTACATATTTCTTATGCACACTTCTTTCCCTTTACATATTTCTTATGCACACTTCTTTCCCTTTACATATTTCTTATGCACACTTCTTTCCCTTTACATATTTCTTATGCACACTTCTTTCCCTTTACATATTTCTTATGCACACTTCTTTCCCTTTACATATTTCTTATGCACACTTCTTTCCCTTTACATATTTCTTATGCACACTTCTTTCCCTTTACATATTTCTTATGCACACTTCTTTCCCTTTACATATTTCTTATGCACACTTCTTTCCCTTTACATATTTCTTATGCACACTTCTTTCCCTTTACATATTTCTTATGCACACTTCTTTCCCTTTACATATTTCTTATGCACACTTCTTTCCCTTTACATATTTCTTATGCACACTTCTTTCCCTTTACATATTTCTTATGCACACTTCTTTCCCTTTACATATTTCTTATGCACACTTCTTTCCCTTTACATATTTCTTATGCACACTTCTTTCCCTTTACATATTTCTTATGCACACTTCTTTCCCTTTACATATTTCTTATGCACACTTCTTTCCCTTTACATATTTCTTATGCACACTTCTTTCCCTTTACATATTTCTTATGCACACTTCTTTCCCTTTACATATTTCTTATGCACACTTCTTTCCCTTTACATATTTCTTATGCACACTTCTTTCCCTTTACATATTTCTTATGCACACTTCTTTCCCTTTACATATTTCTTATGCACACTTCTTTCCCTTTACATATTTCTTATGCACACTTCTTTCCCTTTACATATTTCTTATGCACACTTCTTTCCCTTTACATATTTCTTATGCACACTTCTTTCCCTTTACATATTTCTTATGCACACTTCTTTCCCTTTACATATTTCTTATGCACACTTCTTTCCCTTTACATATTTCTTATGCACACTTCTTTCCCTTTACATATTTCTTATGCACACTTCTTTCCCTTTACATATTTCTTATGCACACTTCTTTCCCTTTACATATTTCTTATGCACACTTCTTTCCCTTTACATATTTCTTATGCACACTTCTTTCCCTTTACATATTTCTTATGCACACTTCTTTCCCTTTACATATTTCTTATGCACACTTCTTTCCCTTTACATATTTCTTATGCACACTTCTTTCCCTTTACATATTTCTTATGCACACTTCTTTCCCTTTACATATTTCTTATGCACACTTCTTTCCCTTTACATATTTCTTATGCACACTTCTTTCCCTTTACATATTTCTTATGCACACTTCTTTCCCTTTACATATTTCTTATGCACACTTCTTTCCCTTTACATATTTCTTATGCACACTTCTTTCCCTTTACATATTTCTTATGCACACTTCTTTCCCTTTACATATTTCTTATGCACACTTCTTTCCCTTTACATATTTCTTATGCACACTTCTTTCCCTTTACATATTTCTTATGCACACTTCTTTCCCTTTACATATTTCTTATGCACACTTCTTTCCCTTTACATATTTCTTATGCACACTTCTTTCCCTTTACATATTTCTTATGCACACTTCTTTCCCTTTACATATTTCTTATGCACACTTCTTTCCCTTTACATATTTCTTATGCACACTTCTTTCCCTTTACATATTTCTTATGCACACTTCTTTCCCTTTACATATTTCTTATGCACACTTCTTTCCCTTTACATATTTCTTATGCACACTTCTTTCCCTTTACATATTTCTTATGCACACTTCTTTCCCTTTACATATTTCTTATGCACACTTCTTTCCCTTTACATATTTCTTATGCACACTTCTTTCCCTTTACATATTTCTTATGCACACTTCTTTCCCTTTACATATTTCTTATGCACACTTCTTTCCCTTTACATATTTCTTATGCACACTTCTTTCCCTTTACATATTTCTTATGCACACTTCTTTCCCTTTACATATTTCTTATGCACACTTCTTTCCCTTTACATATTTCTTATGCACACTTCTTTCCCTTTACATATTTCTTATGCACACTTCTTTCCCTTTACATATTTCTTATGCACACTTCTTTCCCTTTACATATTTCTTATGCACACTTCTTTCCCTTTACATATTTCTTATGCACACTTCTTTCCCTTTACATATTTCTTATGCACACTTCTTTCCCTTTACATATTTCTTATGCACACTTCTTTCCCTTTACATATTTCTTATGCACACTTCTTTCCCTTTACATATTTCTTATGCACACTTCTTTCCCTTTACATATTTCTTATGCACACTTCTTTCCCTTTACATATTTCTTATGCACACTTCTTTCCCTTTACATATTTCTTATGCACACTTCTTTCCCTTTACATATTTCTTATGCACACTTCTTTCCCTTTACATATTTCTTATGCACACTTCTTTCCCTTTACATATTTCTTATGCACACTTCTTTCCCTTTACATATTTCTTATGCACACTTCTTTCCCTTTACATATTTCTTATGCACACTTCTTTCCCTTTACATATTTCTTATGCACACTTCTTTCCCTTTACATATTTCTTATGCACACTTCTTTCCCTTTACATATTTCTTATGCACACTTCTTTCCCTTTACATATTTCTTATGCACACTTCTTTCCCTTTACATATTTCTTATGCACACTTCTTTCCCTTTACATATTTCTTATGCACACTTCTTTCCCTTTACATATTTCTTATGCACACTTCTTTCCCTTTACATATTTCTTATGCACACTTCTTTCCCTTTACATATTTCTTATGCACACTTCTTTCCCTTTACATATTTCTTATGCACACTTCTTTCCCTTTACATATTTCTTATGCACACTTCTTTCCCTTTACATATTTCTTATGCACACTTCTTTCCCTTTACATATTTCTTATGCACACTTCTTTCCCTTTACATATTTCTTATGCACACTTCTTTCCCTTTACATATTTCTTATGCACACTTCTTTCCCTTTACATATTTCTTATGCACACTTCTTTCCCTTTACATATTTCTTATGCACACTTCTTTCCCTTTACATATTTCTTATGCACACTTCTTTCCCTTTACATATTTCTTATGCACACTTCTTTCCCTTTACATATTTCTTATGCACACTTCTTTCCCTTTACATATTTCTTATGCACACTTCTTTCCCTTTACATATTTCTTATGCACACTTCTTTCCCTTTACATATTTCTTATGCACACTTCTTTCCCTTTACATATTTCTTATGCACACTTCTTTCCCTTTACATATTTCTTATGCACACTTCTTTCCCTTTACATATTTCTTATGCACACTTCTTTCCCTTTACATATTTCTTATGCACACTTCTTTCCCTTTACATATTTCTTATGCACACTTCTTTCCCTTTACATATTTCTTATGCACACTTCTTTCCCTTTACATATTTCTTATGCACACTTCTTTCCCTTTACATATTTCTTATGCACACTTCTTTCCCTTTACATATTTCTTATGCACACTTCTTTCCCTTTACATATTTCTTATGCACACTTCTTTCCCTTTACATATTTCTTATGCACACTTCTTTCCCTTTACATATTTCTTATGCACACTTCTTTCCCTTTACATATTTCTTATGCACACTTCTTTCCCTTTACATATTTCTTATGCACACTTCTTTCCCTTTACATATTTCTTATGCACACTTCTTTCCCTTTACATATTTCTTATGCACACTTCTTTCCCTTTACATATTTCTTATGCACACTTCTTTCCCTTTACATATTTCTTATGCACACTTCTTTCCCTTTACATATTTCTTATGCACACTTCTTTCCCTTTACATATTTCTTATGCACACTTCTTTCCCTTTACATATTTCTTATGCACACTTCTTTCCCTTTACATATTTCTTATGCACACTTCTTTCCCTTTACATATTTCTTATGCACACTTCTTTCCCTTTACATATTTCTTATGCACACTTCTTTCCCTTTACATATTTCTTATGCACACTTCTTTCCCTTTACATATTTCTTATGCACACTTCTTTCCCTTTACATATTTCTTATGCACACTTCTTTCCCTTTACATATTTCTTATGCACACTTCTTTCCCTTTACATATTTCTTATGCACACTTCTTTCCCTTTACATATTTCTTATGCACACTTCTTTCCCTTTACATATTTCTTATGCACACTTCTTTCCCTTTACATATTTCTTATGCACACTTCTTTCCCTTTACATATTTCTTATGCACACTTCTTTCCCTTTACATATTTCTTATGCACACTTCTTTCCCTTTACATATTTCTTATGCACACTTCTTTCCCTTTACATATTTCTTATGCACACTTCTTTCCCTTTACATATTTCTTATGCACACTTCTTTCCCTTTACATATTTCTTATGCACACTTCTTTCCCTTTACATATTTCTTATGCACACTTCTTTCCCTTTACATATTTCTTATGCACACTTCTTTCCCTTTACATATTTCTTATGCACACTTCTTTCCCTTTACATATTTCTTATGCACACTTCTTTCCCTTTACATATTTCTTATGCACACTTCTTTCCCTTTACATATTTCTTATGCACACTTCTTTCCCTTTACATATTTCTTATGCACACTTCTTTCCCTTTACATATTTCTTATGCACACTTCTTTCCCTTTACATATTTCTTATGCACACTTCTTTCCCTTTACATATTTCTTATGCACACTTCTTTCCCTTTACATATTTCTTATGCACACTTCTTTCCCTTTACATATTTCTTATGCACACTTCTTTCCCTTTACATATTTCTTATGCACACTTCTTTCCCTTTACATATTTCTTATGCACACTTCTTTCCCTTTACATATTTCTTATGCACACTTCTTTCCCTTTACATATTTCTTATGCACACTTCTTTCCCTTTACATATTTCTTATGCACACTTCTTTCCCTTTACATATTTCTTATGCACACTTCTTTCCCTTTACATATTTCTTATGCACACTTCTTTCCCTTTACATATTTCTTATGCACACTTCTTTCCCTTTACATATTTCTTATGCACACTTCTTTCCCTTTACATATTTCTTATGCACACTTCTTTCCCTTTACATATTTCTTATGCACACTTCTTTCCCTTTACATATTTCTTATGCACACTTCTTTCCCTTTACATATTTCTTATGCACACTTCTTTCCCTTTACATATTTCTTATGCACACTTCTTTCCCTTTACATATTTCTTATGCACACTTCTTTCCCTTTACATATTTCTTATGCACACTTCTTTCCCTTTACATATTTCTTATGCACACTTCTTTCCCTTTACATATTTCTTATGCACACTTCTTTCCCTTTACATATTTCTTATGCACACTTCTTTCCCTTTACATATTTCTTATGCACACTTCTTTCCCTTTACATATTTCTTATGCACACTTCTTTCCCTTTACATATTTCTTATGCACACTTCTTTCCCTTTACATATTTCTTATGCACACTTCTTTCCCTTTACATATTTCTTATGCACACTTCTTTCCCTTTACATATTTCTTATGCACACTTCTTTCCCTTTACATATTTCTTATGCACACTTCTTTCCCTTTACATATTTCTTATGCACACTTCTTTCCCTTTACATATTTCTCGAGGCTTGTTCCCACATCATGCTTTATTTCTTATGCACACTTCTTTCCCTTTACATATTTCTTATGCACACTTCTTTCCCTTTACATATTTCTTATGCACACTTCTTTCCCTTTACATATTTCTTATGCACACTTCTTTCCCTTTACATATTTCTTATGCACACTTCTTTCCCTTTACATATTTCTTATGCACACTTCTTTCCCTTTACATATTTCTTATGCACACTTCTTTCCCTTTACATATTTCTTATGCACACTTCTTTCCCTTTACATATTTCTTATGCACACTTCTTTCCCTTTACATATTTCTTATGCACACTTCTTTCCCTTTACATATTTCTTATGCACACTTCTTTCCCTTTACATATTTCTTATGCACACTTCTTTCCCTTTACATATTTCTTATGCACACTTCTTTCCCTTTACATATTTCTTATGCACACTTCTTTCCCTTTACATATTTCTTATGCACACTTCTTTCCCTTTACATATTTCTTATGCACACTTCTTTCCCTTTACATATTTCTTATGCACACTTCTTTCCCTTTACATATTTCTTATGCACACTTCTTTCCCTTTACATATTTCTTATGCACACTTCTTTCCCTTTACATATTTCTTATGCACACTTCTTTCCCTTTACATATTTCTTATGCACACTTCTTTCCCTTTACATATTTCTTATGCACACTTCTTTCCCTTTACATATTTCTTATGCACACTTCTTTCCCTTTACATATTTCTTATGCACACTTCTTTCCCTTTACATATTTCTTATGCACACTTCTTTCCCTTTACATATTTCTTATGCACACTTCTTTCCCTTTACATATTTCTTATGCACACTTCTTTCCCTTTACATATTTCTTATGCACACTTCTTTCCCTTTACATATTTCTTATGCACACTTCTTTCCCTTTACATATTTCTTATGCACACTTCTTTCCCTTTACATATTTCTTATGCACACTTCTTTCCCTTTACATATTTCTTATGCACACTTCTTTCCCTTTACATATTTCTTATGCACACTTCTTTCCCTTTACATATTTCTTATGCACACTTCTTTCCCTTTACATATTTCTTATGCACACTTCTTTCCCTTTACATATTTCTTATGCACACTTCTTTCCCTTTACATATTTCTTATGCACACTTCTTTCCCTTTACATATTTCTTATGCACACTTCTTTCCCTTTACATATTTCTTATGCACACTTCTTTCCCTTTACATATTTCTTATGCACACTTCTTTCCCTTTACATATTTCTTATGCACACTTCTTTCCCTTTACATATTTCTTATGCACACTTCTTTCCCTTTACATATTTCTTATGCACACTTCTTTCCCTTTACATATTTCTTATGCACACTTCTTTCCCTTTACATATTTCTTATGCACACTTCTTTCCCTTTACATATTTCTTATGCACACTTCTTTCCCTTTACATATTTCTTATGCACACTTCTTTCCCTTTACATATTTCTTATGCACACTTCTTTCCCTTTACATATTTCTTATGCACACTTCTTTCCCTTTACATATTTCTTATGCACACTTCTTTCCCTTTACATATTTCTTATGCACACTTCTTTCCCTTTACATATTTCTTATGCACACTTCTTTCCCTTTACATATTTCTTATGCACACTTCTTTCCCTTTACATATTTCTTATGCACACTTCTTTCCCTTTACATATTTCTTATGCACACTTCTTTCCCTTTACATATTTCTTATGCACACTTCTTTCCCTTTACATATTTCTTATGCACACTTCTTTCCCTTTACATATTTCTTATGCACACTTCTTTCCCTTTACATATTTCTTATGCACACTTCTTTCCCTTTACATATTTCTTATGCACACTTCTTTCCCTTTACATATTTCTTATGCACACTTCTTTCCCTTTACATATTTCTTATGCACACTTCTTTCCCTTTACATATTTCTTATGCACACTTCTTTCCCTTTACATATTTCTTATGCACACTTCTTTCCCTTTACATATTTCTTATGCACACTTCTTTCCCTTTACATATTTCTTATGCACACTTCTTTCCCTTTACATATTTCTTATGCACACTTCTTTCCCTTTACATATTTCTTATGCACACTTCTTTCCCTTTACATATTTCTTATGCACACTTCTTTCCCTTTACATATTTCTTATGCACACTTCTTTCCCTTTACATATTTCTTATGCACACTTCTTTCCCTTTACATATTTCTTATGCACACTTCTTTCCCTTTACATATTTCTTATGCACACTTCTTTCCCTTTACATATTTCTTATGCACACTTCTTTCCCTTTACATATTTCTTATGCACACTTCTTTCCCTTTACATATTTCTTATGCACACTTCTTTCCCTTTACATATTTCTTATGCACACTTCTTTCCCTTTACATATTTCTTATGCACACTTCTTTCCCTTTACATATTTCTTATGCACACTTCTTTCCCTTTACATATTTCTTATGCACACTTCTTTCCCTTTACATATTTCTTATGCACACTTCTTTCCCTTTACATATTTCTTATGCACACTTCTTTCCCTTTACATATTTCTTATGCACACTTCTTTCCCTTTACATATTTCTTATGCACACTTCTTTCCCTTTACATATTTCTTATGCACACTTCTTTCCCTTTACATATTTCTTATGCACACTTCTTTCCCTTTACATATTTCTTATGCACACTTCTTTCCCTTTACATATTTCTTATGCACACTTCTTTCCCTTTACATATTTCTTATGCACACTTCTTTCCCTTTACATATTTCTTATGCACACTTCTTTCCCTTTACATATTTCTTATGCACACTTCTTTCCCTTTACATATTTCTTATGCACACTTCTTTCCCTTTACATATTTCTTATGCACACTTCTTTCCCTTTACATATTTCTTATGCACACTTCTTTCCCTTTACATATTTCTTATGCACACTTCTTTCCCTTTACATATTTCTTATGCACACTTCTTTCCCTTTACATATTTCTTATGCACACTTCTTTCCCTTTACATATTTCTTATGCACACTTCTTTCCCTTTACATATTTCTTATGCACACTTCTTTCCCTTTACATATTTCTTATGCACACTTCTTTCCCTTTACATATTTCTTATGCACACTTCTTTCCCTTTACATATTTCTTATGCACACTTCTTTCCCTTTACATATTTCTTATGCACACTTCTTTCCCTTTACATATTTCTTATGCACACTTCTTTCCCTTTACATATTTCTTATGCACACTTCTTTCCCTTTACATATTTCTTATGCACACTTCTTTCCCTTTACATATTTCTTATGCACACTTCTTTCCCTTTACATATTTCTTATGCACACTTCTTTCCCTTTACATATTTCTTATGCACACTTCTTTCCCTTTACATATTTCTTATGCACACTTCTTTCCCTTTACATATTTCTTATGCACACTTCTTTCCCTTTACATATTTCTTATGCACACTTCTTTCCCTTTACATATTTCTTATGCACACTTCTTTCCCTTTACATATTTCTTATGCACACTTCTTTCCCTTTACATATTTCTTATGCACACTTCTTTCCCTTTACATATTTCTTATGCACACTTCTTTCCCTTTACATATTTCTTATGCACACTTCTTTCCCTTTACATATTTCTTATGCACACTTCTTTCCCTTTACATATTTCTTATGCACACTTCTTTCCCTTTACATATTTCTTATGCACACTTCTTTCCCTTTACATATTTCTTATGCACACTTCTTTCCCTTTACATATTTCTTATGCACACTTCTTTCCCTTTACATATTTCTTATGCACACTTCTTTCCCTTTACATATTTCTTATGCACACTTCTTTCCCTTTACATATTTCTTATGCACACTTCTTTCCCTTTACATATTTATCGAGGGCTTGTTCCCACATCATGTCTTTATTTCTTATGCACACTTCTTTCCCTTTACATATTTCTTATGCACACTTCTTTCCCTTTACATATTTCTTATGCACACTTCTTTCCCTTTACATATTTCTTATGCACACTTCTTTCCCTTTACATATTTCTTATGCACACTTCTTTCCCTTTACATATTTCTTATGCACACTTCTTTCCCTTTACATATTTCTTATGCACACTTCTTTCCCTTTACATATTTCTTATGCACACTTCTTTCCCTTTACATATTTCTTATGCACACTTCTTTCCCTTTACATATTTCTTATGCACACTTCTTTCCCTTTACATATTTCTTATGCACACTTCTTTCCCTTTACATATTTCTTATGCACACTTCTTTCCCTTTACATATTTCTTATGCACACTTCTTTCCCTTTACATATTTCTTATGCACACTTCTTTCCCTTTACATATTTCTTATGCACACTTCTTTCCCTTTACATATTTCTTATGCACACTTCTTTCCCTTTACATATTTCTTATGCACACTTCTTTCCCTTTACATATTTCTTATGCACACTTCTTTCCCTTTACATATTTCTTATGCACACTTCTTTCCCTTTACATATTTCTTATGCACACTTCTTTCCCTTTACATATTTCTTATGCACACTTCTTTCCCTTTACATATTTCTTATGCACACTTCTTTCCCTTTACATATTTCTTATGCACACTTCTTTCCCTTTACATATTTCTTATGCACACTTCTTTCCCTTTACATATTTCTTATGCACACTTCTTTCCCTTTACATATTTCTTATGCACACTTCTTTCCCTTTACATATTTCTTATGCACACTTCTTTCCCTTTACATATTTCTTATGCACACTTCTTTCCCTTTACATATTTCTTATGCACACTTCTTTCCCTTTACATATTTCTTATGCACACTTCTTTCCCTTTACATATTTCTTATGCACACTTCTTTCCCTTTACATATTTCTTATGCACACTTCTTTCCCTTTACATATTTCTTATGCACACTTCTTTCCCTTTACATATTTCTTATGCACACTTCTTTCCCTTTACATATTTCTTATGCACACTTCTTTCCCTTTACATATTTCTTATGCACACTTCTTTCCCTTTACATATTTCTTATGCACACTTCTTTCCCTTTACATATTTCTTATGCACACTTCTTTCCCTTTACATATTTCTTATGCACACTTCTTTCCCTTTACATATTTCTTATGCACACTTCTTTCCCTTTACATATTTCTTATGCACACTTCTTTCCCTTTACATATTTCTTATGCACACTTCTTTCCCTTTACATATTTCTTATGCACACTTCTTTCCCTTTACATATTTCTTATGCACACTTCTTTCCCTTTACATATTTCTTATGCACACTTCTTTCCCTTTACATATTTCTTATGCACACTTCTTTCCCTTTACATATTTCTTATGCACACTTCTTTCCCTTTACATATTTCTTATGCACACTTCTTTCCCTTTACATATTTCTTATGCACACTTCTTTCCCTTTACATATTTCTTATGCACACTTCTTTCCCTTTACATATTTCTTATGCACACTTCTTTCCCTTTACATATTTCTTATGCACACTTCTTTCCCTTTACATATTTCTTATGCACACTTCTTTCCCTTTACATATTTCTTATGCACACTTCTTTCCCTTTACATATTTCTTATGCACACTTCTTTCCCTTTACATATTTCTTATGCACACTTCTTTCCCTTTACATATTTCTTATGCACACTTCTTTCCCTTTACATATTTCTTATGCACACTTCTTTCCCTTTACATATTTCTTATGCACACTTCTTTCCCTTTACATATTTCTTATGCACACTTCTTTCCCTTTACATATTTCTTATGCACACTTCTTTCCCTTTACATATTTCTTATGCACACTTCTTTCCCTTTACATATTTCTTATGCACACTTCTTTCCCTTTACATATTTCTTATGCACACTTCTTTCCCTTTACATATTTCTTATGCACACTTCTTTCCCTTTACATATTTCTTATGCACACTTCTTTCCCTTTACATATTTCTTATGCACACTTCTTTCCCTTTACATATTTCTTATGCACACTTCTTTCCCTTTACATATTTCTTATGCACACTTCTTTCCCTTTACATATTTCTTATGCACACTTCTTTCCCTTTACATATTTCTTATGCACACTTCTTTCCCTTTACATATTTCTTATGCACACTTCTTTCCCTTTACATATTTCTTATGCACACTTCTTTCCCTTTACATATTTCTTATGCACACTTCTTTCCCTTTACATATTTCTTATGCACACTTCTTTCCCTTTACATATTTCTTATGCACACTTCTTTCCCTTTACATATTTCTTATGCACACTTCTTTCCCTTTACATATTTCTTATGCACACTTCTTTCCCTTTACATATTTCTTATGCACACTTCTTTCCCTTTACATATTTCTTATGCACACTTCTTTCCCTTTACATATTTCTTATGCACACTTCTTTCCCTTTACATATTTCTTATGCACACTTCTTTCCCTTTACATATTTCTTATGCACACTTCTTTCCCTTTACATATTTCTTATGCACACTTCTTTCCCTTTACATATTTCTTATGCACACTTCTTTCCCTTTACATATTTCTTATGCACACTTCTTTCCCTTTACATATTTCTTATGCACACTTCTTTCCCTTTACATATTTCTTATGCACACTTCTTTCCCTTTACATATTTCTTATGCACACTTCTTTCCCTTTACATATTTCTTATGCACACTTCTTTCCCTTTACATATTTCTTATGCACACTTCTTTCCCTTTACATATTTCTTATGCACACTTCTTTCCCTTTACATATTTCTTATGCACACTTCTTTCCCTTTACATATTTCTTATGCACACTTCTTTCCCTTTACATATTTCTTATGCACACTTCTTTCCCTTTACATATTTCTTATGCACACTTCTTTCCCTTTACATATTTCTTATGCACACTTCTTTCCCTTTACATATTTCTTATGCACACTTCTTTCCCTTTACATATTTCTTATGCACACTTCTTTCCCTTTACATATTTCTTATGCACACTTCTTTCCCTTTACATATTTCTTATGCACACTTCTTTCCCTTTACATATTTCTTATGCACACTTCTTTCCCTTTACATATTTCTTATGCACACTTCTTTCCCTTTACATATTTCTTATGCACACTTCTTTCCCTTTACATATTTCTTATGCACACTTCTTTCCCTTTACATATTTCTTATGCACACTTCTTTCCCTTTACATATTTCTTATGCACACTTCTTTCCCTTTACATATTTCTTATGCACACTTCTTTCCCTTTACATATTTCTTATGCACACTTCTTTCCCTTTACATATTTCTTATGCACACTTCTTTCCCTTTACATATTTCTTATGCACACTTCTTTCCCTTTACATATTTCTTATGCACACTTCTTTCCCTTTACATATTTCTTATGCACACTTCTTTCCCTTTACATATTTCTTATGCACACTTCTTTCCCTTTACATATTTCTTATGCACACTTCTTTCCCTTTACATATTTCTTATGCACACTTCTTTCCCTTTACATATTTCTTATGCACACTTCTTTCCCTTTACATATTTCTTATGCACACTTCTTTCCCTTTACATATTTCTTATGCACACTTCTTTCCCTTTACATATTTCTTATGCACACTTCTTTCCCTTTACATATTTCTTATGCACACTTCTTTCCCTTTACATATTTCTTATGCACACTTCTTTCCCTTTACATATTTCTTATGCACACTTCTTTCCCTTTACATATTTCTTATGCACACTTCTTTCCCTTTACATATTTCTTATGCACACTTCTTTCCCTTTACATATTTCTTATGCACACTTCTTTCCCTTTACATATTTCTTATGCACACTTCTTTCCCTTTACATATTTCTTATGCACACTTCTTTCCCTTTACATATTTCTTATGCACACTTCTTTCCCTTTACATATTTCTTATGCACACTTCTTTCCCTTTACATATTTCTTATGCACACTTCTTTCCCTTTACATATTTCTTATGCACACTTCTTTCCCTTTACATATTTCTTATGCACACTTCTTTCCCTTTACATATTTCTTATGCACACTTCTTTCCCTTTACATATTTCTTATGCACACTTCTTTCCCTTTACATATTTCTTATGCACACTTCTTTCCCTTTACATATTTCTTATGCACACTTCTTTCCCTTTACATATTTCTTATGCACACTTCTTTCCCTTTACATATTTCTTATGCACACTTCTTTCCCTTTACATATTTCTTATGCACACTTCTTTCCCTTTACATATTTCTTATGCACACTTCTTTCCCTTTACATATTTCTTATGCACACTTCTTTCCCTTTACATATTTCTTATGCACACTTCTTTCCCTTTACATATTTCTTATGCACACTTCTTTCCCTTTACATATTTCTTATGCACACTTCTTTCCCTTTACATATTTCTTATGCACACTTCTTTCCCTTTACATATTTCTTATGCACACTTCTTTCCCTTTACATATTTCTTATGCACACTTCTTTCCCTTTACATATTTCTTATGCACACTTCTTTCCCTTTACATATTTCTTATGCACACTTCTTTCCCTTTACATATTTCTTATGCACACTTCTTTCCCTTTACATATTTCTTATGCACACTTCTTTCCCTTTACATATTTCTTATGCACACTTCTTTCCCTTTACATATTTCTTATGCACACTTCTTTCCCTTTACATATTTCTTATGCACACTTCTTTCCCTTTACATATTTCTTATGCACACTTCTTTCCCTTTACATATTTCTTATGCACACTTCTTTCCCTTTACATATTTCTTATGCACACTTCTTTCCCTTTACATATTTCTTATGCACACTTCTTTCCCTTTACATATTTCTTATGCACACTTCTTTCCCTTTACATATTTCTTATGCACACTTCTTTCCCTTTACATATTTCTTATGCACACTTCTTTCCCTTTACATATTTCTTATGCACACTTCTTTCCCTTTACATATTTCTTATGCACACTTCTTTCCCTTTACATATTTCTTATGCACACTTCTTTCCCTTTACATATTTCTTATGCACACTTCTTTCCCTTTACATATTTCTTATGCACACTTCTTTCCCTTTACATATTTCTTATGCACACTTCTTTCCCTTTACATATTTCTTATGCACACTTCTTTCCCTTTACATATTTCTTATGCACACTTCTTTCCCTTTACATATTTCTTATGCACACTTCTTTCCCTTTACATATTTCTTATGCACACTTCTTTCCCTTTACATATTTCTTATGCACACTTCTTTCCCTTTACATATTTCTTATGCACACTTCTTTCCCTTTACATATTTCTTATGCACACTTCTTTCCCTTTACATATTTCTTATGCACACTTCTTTCCCTTTACATATTTCTTATGCACACTTCTTTCCCTTTACATATTTCTTATGCACACTTCTTTCCCTTTACATATTTCTTATGCACACTTCTTTCCCTTTACATATTTCTTATGCACACTTCTTTCCCTTTACATATTTCTTATGCACACTTCTTTCCCTTTACATATTTCTTAGGCTTGTCCCACATCATGTCTTTATTTCTTATGCACACTTCTTTCCCTTTACATATTTCTTATGCACACTTCTTTCCCTTTACATATTTCTTATGCACACTTCTTTCCCTTTACATATTTCTTATGCACACTTCTTTCCCTTTACATATTTCTTATGCACACTTCTTTCCCTTTACATATTTCTTATGCACACTTCTTTCCCTTTACATATTTCTTATGCACACTTCTTTCCCTTTACATATTTCTTATGCACACTTCTTTCCCTTTACATATTTCTTATGCACACTTCTTTCCCTTTACATATTTCTTATGCACACTTCTTTCCCTTTACATATTTCTTATGCACACTTCTTTCCCTTTACATATTTCTTATGCACACTTCTTTCCCTTTACATATTTCTTATGCACACTTCTTTCCCTTTACATATTTCTTATGCACACTTCTTTCCCTTTACATATTTCTTATGCACACTTCTTTCCCTTTACATATTTCTTATGCACACTTCTTTCCCTTTACATATTTCTTATGCACACTTCTTTCCCTTTACATATTTCTTATGCACACTTCTTTCCCTTTACATATTTCTTATGCACACTTCTTTCCCTTTACATATTTCTTATGCACACTTCTTTCCCTTTACATATTTCTTATGCACACTTCTTTCCCTTTACATATTTCTTATGCACACTTCTTTCCCTTTACATATTTCTTATGCACACTTCTTTCCCTTTACATATTTCTTATGCACACTTCTTTCCCTTTACATATTTCTTATGCACACTTCTTTCCCTTTACATATTTCTTATGCACACTTCTTTCCCTTTACATATTTCTTATGCACACTTCTTTCCCTTTACATATTTCTTATGCACACTTCTTTCCCTTTACATATTTCTTATGCACACTTCTTTCCCTTTACATATTTCTTATGCACACTTCTTTCCCTTTACATATTTCTTATGCACACTTCTTTCCCTTTACATATTTCTTATGCACACTTCTTTCCCTTTACATATTTCTTATGCACACTTCTTTCCCTTTACATATTTCTTATGCACACTTCTTTCCCTTTACATATTTCTTATGCACACTTCTTTCCCTTTACATATTTCTTATGCACACTTCTTTCCCTTTACATATTTCTTATGCACACTTCTTTCCCTTTACATATTTCTTATGCACACTTCTTTCCCTTTACATATTTCTTATGCACACTTCTTTCCCTTTACATATTTCTTATGCACACTTCTTTCCCTTTACATATTTCTTATGCACACTTCTTTCCCTTTACATATTTCTTATGCACACTTCTTTCCCTTTACATATTTCTTATGCACACTTCTTTCCCTTTACATATTTCTTATGCACACTTCTTTCCCTTTACATATTTCTTATGCACACTTCTTTCCCTTTACATATTTCTTATGCACACTTCTTTCCCTTTACATATTTCTTATGCACACTTCTTTCCCTTTACATATTTCTTATGCACACTTCTTTCCCTTTACATATTTCTTATGCACACTTCTTTCCCTTTACATATTTCTTATGCACACTTCTTTCCCTTTACATATTTCTTATACACTTCTTTCCCTTTACATATTTCTTATGCACACTTCTTTCCCTTTACATATTTCTTATGCACACTTCTTTCCCTTTACATATTTCTTATGCACACTTCTTTCCCTTTACATATTTCTTATGCACACTTCTTTCCCTTTACATATTTCTTGTGCACACTTCTTTCCCTTTACATATTTCTTATGCACACTTCTTTCCCTTTACATATTTCGTATGCACACTTCTTTCCCTTTACATATTTCTTATGCACACTTCTTTCCCTTTACATATTTCTTATGCACACTTCTTTCCCTTTACATATTTCTTATGCACACTTCTTTCCTTTTACATATTTCTTATGCACACTTCTTTCCCTTTACATATTTCTTATGCACACTTCTTTCCCTTTACATATTTCTTATGCACACTTCTTTCCCTTTACATATTTCTTATGCACACTTCTTTCCCTTTACATATTTCTTATGCACACTTCTTTCCCTTTACATATTTCTTATGCACACTTCTTTCCCTTTACATATTTCTTATGCACACTTCTTTCCCTTTACATATTTCTTGTGCACACTTCTTTCCCTTTACATATTTCTTATGCACACTTCTTTCCCTTTACATATTTCGTATGCACACTTCTTTCCCTTTACATATTTCTTATGCACACTTCTTTCCCTTTACATATTTCTTATGCACACTTCTTTCCCTTTACATATTTCTTATGCACACTTCTTTCCTTTTACATATTTCTTATGCACACTTCTTTCCCTTTACATATTTCTTATGCACACTTCTTTCCCTTTACATATTTCTTATGCACACTTCTTTCCCTTTACATATTTCTTATGCACACTTCTTTCCCTTTACATATTTCTTATGCACACTTCTTTCCCTTTACATATTTCTTATGCACACTTCTTTCCCTTTACATATTTCTTATGCACACTTCTTTCCCTTTACATATTTCTTATGCACACTTCTTTCCCTTTACATATTTCTTATGCACACTTCTTTCCCTTTACATATTTAACTCGAGGGCTTGTTCCCACATCATGTGTTTATTTCTTATGCACACTTCTATCCCTTTACATATTTCTTATGCACACTTCTTTCCCTTTACATATTTCTTATGCACACTTCTTTCCATTTACATATTTCTTATGCACACTTCTTTCCCTTTACATATTTCTTATGCACACTTCTTTCCCTTTACATATTTCTTATGCACACTTCTTTCCCTTTACATATTTCTTATGCACACTTCTTTCCCTTTACATATTTCTTATGCACACTTCTTTCCCTTTACATATTTCTTATGCACACTTCTTTCCCTTTACTTATTTCTTATGCACACTTCTTTCCCTTTACATATTTCTTATGCACACTTCTTTCCCTTTACATATTTCTTATGCACACTTCTTTCCCTTTACATATTTCTTATGCACACTTCTTTCCCTTTACATATTTCTTATGCACACTTCTTTCCCTTTACATATTTCTTATGCACACTTCTTTCCCTTTACATATTTCTTATGCACACTTCTTTCCCTTTACATATTTCTTATGCACACTTCTTTCCCTTTACATATTTCTTATGCACACTTCTTTCCCTTTACATATTTCTTATGCACACTTCTTTCCCTTTACATATTTCTTATGCACACTTCTTTCCCTTTACATATTTCTTATGCACACTTCTTTCCCTTTACATATTTCTTATGCACACTTCTTTCCCTTTACATATTTCTTATGCACACTTCTTTCCCTTTACATATTTCTTATGCACACTTCTTTCCCTTTACATATTTCTTATGCACACTTCTTTCCCTTTACATATTTCTTATGCACACTTCTTTCCCTTTACATATTTCTTATGCACACTTCTTTCCCTTTACATATTTCTTATGCACACTTCTTTCCCTTTACATATTTCTTATGCACACTTCTTTCCCTTTACATATTTCTTATGCACACTTCTTTCCCTTTACATATTTCTTATGCACACTTCTTTCCCTTTACATATTTCTTATGTACACTTCTTTCCCTTTACATATTTCTTATGCACACTTCTTTCCCTTTACATATTTCTTATGCACACTTCTTTCCCTTTACATATTTCTTATGCACACTTCTTTCCCTTTACATATTTCTTATGCACACTTCTTTCCCTTTACATATTTCTTATGCACACTTCTTTCCCTTTACATATTTCTTATGCACACTTCTTTCCCTTTACATATTTCTTATGCACACTTCTTTCCCTTTACATATTTCTTATGCACACTTCTTTCCCTTTACATATTTCTTATGCACACTTCTTTCCCTTTACATATTTCTTATGCACACTTCTTTCCCTTTACATATTTCTTATGCACACTTCTTTCCCTTTACATATTTCTTATGCACACTTCTTTCCCTTTACATATTTCTTATGCACACTTCTTTCCCTTTACATATTTCTTATGCACACTTCTTTCCCTTTACATATTTCTTATGCACACTTCTTTCCCTTTACATATTTCTTGTGCACACTTCTTTCCCTTTACATATTTCTTATGCACACTTCTTTCCCTTTACATATTTCGTATGCACACTTCTTTCCCTTTACATATTTCTTATGCACACTTCTTTCCCTTGACATATTTCTTATGCACACTTCTTTCCCTTTACATATTTCTTATGCACACTTCTTTCCCTTACATATTTCTTATGCACACTTCTTTCCCTTTACATATTTCTTATGCACACTTCTTGCCCTTTACATATTTCTTATGCACACTTTTTTCCCTTTACATATTTCTTATGCACACTTCTTTCCCTTTACATATTTCTTATGCACACTTCTTTCCCTTTACATATTTCTTATGCACACTTCTTTCCCTTTACATATTTCTTATGCACACTTCTTTCCCTTTACATATTTCTTATGCACACTTCTTTCCCTTTACATATTTCTTATGCACACTTCTTTCCCTTTACATATTTCTTATGCACACTTCTTTCCCTTTACATATTTCTTATGCACACTTCTTTCCCTTTACATATTTCTTATGCACACTTCTTTCCCTTTACATATTTCTTATGCACACTTCTTTCCCTTTACATATTTCTTATGCACACTTCTTTCCCTTTACATATTTCTTATGCACACTTCTTTCCATTTACATATTTCTTATGCACACTTCTTTCCCTTTACATATTTCTTATGCACACTTCTTTCCCTTTACATATTTCTTATGCACACTTCTTTCCCTTTACATATTTCTTATGCACACTTCTTTCCCTTTACATATTTCTTATGCACACTTCTTTCCCTTTACATATTTCTTATGCACACTTCTTTCCCTTTACATATTTCTTATGCACACTTCTTTCCATTTACATATTTCTTATGCACACTTCTTTCCCTTTACATATTTCTTATGCACACTTCTTTCCCTTTACATATTTCTTATGCACACTTCTTTCCCTTTACATATTTCTTATGCACACTTCTTTCCCTTTACATATTTCTTATGCACACTTCTTTCCCTTTACATATTTCTTATGCACACTTCTTTCCCTTTACATATTTCTTATGCACACTTCTTTCCCTTTACATATTTCTGATGCACACTTCTTTCCCTTTACATATTTCTTATGCACACTTCTTTCCCTTTACATATTTATTATGCACACTTCTTTCCCTTTACATATTTATTATGCACACTTCTTTCCCTTTACATATTTCTTATGCACACTTCTTTCCCTTTACATATTTCTTATGCACACTTCTTTCCCTTTACATATTTCTTATGCACACTTCTTTCCCTTTACATATTTCTTATGCACACTTCTTTCCATTTACATATTTCTTATGCACACTTCTTTCCCTTTACATATTTCTTATGCACACTTCTTTCCCTTTACATATTTCTTATGCACACTTCTTTCCCTTTACATATTTCTTATGCACACTTCTTTCCCTTTACATATTTCTTATGCACACTTCTTTCCCTTTACATATTTCTTATGCACACTTCTTTCCCTTTACATATTTCTTATGCACACTTCTTTCCCTTTACATATTTCTGATGCACACTTCTTTCCCTTTACATATTTCTTATGCACACTTCTTTCCCTTTACATATTTCTTATGCACACTTCTTTCCCTTTACATATTTATTATGCACACTTCTTTCCCTTTACATATTTATTATGCACACTTCTTTCCCTTTACATATTTATTATGCACACTTCTTTCCCTTTACATATTTCGTATGCACACTTCTTTCCCTTTACATATTTCTTATGCACACTTCTTTCCCTTTACATATTTCTTATGCACACTTCTTTCCCTTTACATATTTCTTATGCACACTTCTTTCCCTTTACATATTTCTTATGCACACTTCTTTCCTTTTACATATTTCTTATGCACACTTCTTTCCCTTTACATATTTCTTATGCACACTTCTTTCCCTTTACATATTTCTTATGCACACTTCTTTCCCTTTACATATTTCTTATGCACACTTCTTTCCCTTTACATATTTCTTATGCACACTTCTTTCCCTTTACATATTTCTTATGCACACTTCTTTCCCTTTACATATTTCTTATGCACACTTCTTTCCCTTTACATATTTCTTATGCACACTTCTTTCCCTTTACATATTTAACTCGAGGGCTTGTTCCCACATCATGTGTTTATTTCTTATGCACACTTCTTTCCCTTTACATATTTCTTATGCACACTTCTTTCCCTTTACATATTTCTTATGCACACTTCTTTCCCTTTACATATTTCTTATGCACACTTCTTTCCCTTTACATATTTCTTATGCACACTTCTTTCCCTTACATATTTCTTATGCACACTTCTTTCCCTTTACATATTTCTTATGCACACTTCTTGCCCTTTACATATTTCTTATGCACACTTTTTTCCCTTTACATATTTCTTATGCACACTTCTTTCCCTTTACATATTTCTTATGCACACTTCTTTCCCTTTACATATTTCTTATGCACACTTCTTTCCCTTTACATATTTCTTATGCACACTTCTTTCCCTTTACATATTTCTTATGCACACTTCTTTCCCTTTACATTTTTCTTATGCACACTTCTTTCCCTTTACATATTTCTTATGCACACTTCTTTCCCTTTACATATTTCTTATGCACACTTCTTTCCCTTTACATATTTCTTATGCACACTTCTTTCCCTTTACATATTTCTTATGCACACTTCTTTCCCTTTACATATTTCTTATGCACACTTCTTTCCCTTTACATATTTCTTATGCACACTTCTTTCCCTTTACATATTTCTTATGCACACTTCTTTCCCTTTACATATTTCTTATGCACACTTCTTTCCCTTTACATATTTCTTATGCACACTTCTTTCCCTTTACATATTTCTTATGCACACTTCTTTCCCTTTACATATTTCTTATGCACACTTCTTTCCCTTTACATATTTCTTATGCACACTTCTTTCCCTTTACATATTTCTTATGCACACTTCTTTCCCTTTACATATTTCTTATGCACACTTCTTTCCCTTTACATATTTCTTATGCACACTTCTTTCCCTTTACATATTTCTTATGCACACTTCTTTCCCTTTACATATTTCTTATGCACACTTCTTTCCCTTTACATATTTCTTATGCACACTTCTTTCCCTTTACATATTTCTTATGCACACTTCTTTCCCTTTACATATTTCTTATGCACACTTCTTTCCCTTTACATATTTAACTCGAGGGCTTGTTCCCACATCATGTGTTTATTTCTTATGCACACTTCTATCCCTTTACATATTTCTTATGCACACTTCTTTCCCTTTACATATTTCTTATGCACACTTCTTTCCATTTACATATTTCTTATGCACACTTCTTTCCCTTTACATATTTCTTATGCACACTTCTTTCCCTTTACATATTTCTTATGCACACTTCTTTCCCTTTACATATTTCTTATGCACACTTCTTTCCCTTTACATATTTCTTATGCACACTTCTTTCCCTTTACATATTTCTTATGCACACTTCTTTCCCTTTACTTATTTCTTATGCACACTTCTTTCCCTTTACATATTTCTTATGCACACTTCTTTCCCTTTACATATTTCTTATGCACACTTCTTTCCCTTTACATATTTCTTATGCACACTTCTTTCCCTTTACATATTTCTTATGCACACTTCTTTCCCTTTACATATTTCTTATGCACACTTCTTTCCCTTTACATATTTCTTATGCAAACTTCTTTCCCTTTACATATTTCTTATGCACACTTCTTTCCCTTTACATATTTCTTATGCACACTTCTTTCCCTTTACATATTTCTTATGCACACTTCTTTCCCTTTACATATTTCTTATGCACACTTCTTTCCCTTTACATATTTCTTATGCACACTTCTTTCCCTTTACATATTTCTTATGCACACTTCTTTCCCTTTACATATTTCTTATGCACACTTCTTTCCCTTTACATATTTCTTATGCACACTTCTTTCCCTTTACATATTTCTTATGCACACTTCTTTCCCTTTACATATTTCTTATGCACACTTCTTTCCCTTTACATATTTCTTATGCACACTTCTTTCCCTTTACATATTTCTTATGCACACTTCTTTCCCTTTACATATTTCTTATGCACACTTCTTTCCCTTTACATATTTCTTATGCACACTTCTTTCCCTTTACATATTTCTTATGCACACTTCTTTCCCTTTACATATTTCTTGTGCACACTTCTTTCCCTTTACATATTTCTTATGCACACTTCTTTCCCTTTACATATTTCGTATGCACACTTCTTTCCCTTTACATATTTCTTATGCACACTTCTTTCCCTTGACATATTTCTTATGCACACTTCTTTCCCTTTACATATTTCTTATGCACACTTCTTTCCCTTACATATTTCTTATGCACACTTCTTTCCCTTTACATATTTCTTATGCACACTTCTTGCCCTTTACATATTTCTTATGCACACTTTTTTCCCTTTACATATTTCTTATGCACACTTCTTTCCCTTTACATATTTCTTATGCACACTTCTTTCCCTTTACATATTTCTTATGCACACTTCTTTCCCTTTACATATTTCTTATGCACACTTCTTTCCCTTTACATATTTCTTATGCACACTTCTTTCCCTTTACATATTTCTTATGCACACTTCTTTCCCTTTACATATTTCTTATGCACACTTCTTTCCCTTTACATATTTCTTATGCACACTTCTTTCCCTTTACATATTTCTTATGCACACTTCTTTCCCTTTACATATTTCTTATGCACACTTCTTTCCCTTTACATATTTCTTATGCACACTTCTTTCCCTTTACATATTTCTTATGCACACTTCTTTCCATTTACATATTTCTTATGCACACTTCTTTCCCTTTACATATTTCTTATGCACACTTCTTTCCCTTTACATATTTCTTATGCACACTTCTTTCCCTTTACATATTTCTTATGCACACTTCTTTCCCTTTACATATTTCTTATGCACACTTCTTTCCCTTTACATATTTCTTATGCACACTTCTTTCCCTTTACATATTTCTTATGCACACTTCTTTCCATTTACATATTTCTTATGCACACTTCTTTCCCTTTACATATTTCTTATGCACACTTCTTTCCCTTTACATATTTCTTATGCACACTTCTTTCCCTTTACATATTTCTTATGCACACTTCTTTCCCTTTACATATTTCTTATGCACACTTCTTTCCCTTTACATATTTCTTATGCACACTTCTTTCCCTTTACATATTTCTTATGCACACTTCTTTCCCTTTACATATTTCTGATGCACACTTCTTTCCCTTTACATATTTCTTATGCACACTTCTTTCCCTTTACATATTTCTTATGCACACTTCTTTCCCTTTACATATTTATTATGCACACTTCTTTCCCTTTACATATTTCTTATGCACACTTCTTTCCCTTTACATATTTCTTATGCACACTTCTTTCCCTTTACATATTTCTTATGCACACTTCTTTCCCTTTACATATTTCTTATGCACACTTCTTTCCATTTACATATTTCTTATGCACACTTCTTTCCCTTTACATATTTCTTATGCACACTTCTTTCCCTTTACATATTTCTTATGCACACTTCTTTCCCTTTACATATTTCTTATGCACACTTCTTTCCCTTTACATATTTCTTATGCACACTTCTTTCCCTTTACATATTTCTTATGCACACTTCTTTCCCTTTACATATTTCTTATGCACACTTCTTTCCCTTTACATATTTCTGATGCACACTTCTTTCCCTTTACATATTTCTTATGCACACTTCTTTCCCTTTACATATTTCTTATGCACACTTCTTTCCCTTTACATATTTATTATGCACACTTCTTTCCCTTTACATATTTATTATGCACACTTCTTTCCCTTTACATATTTATTATGCACACTTCTTTCCCTTTACATATTTCGTATGCACACTTCTTTCCCTTTACATATTTCTTATGCACACTTCTTTCCCTTTACATATTTCTTATGCACACTTCTTTCCCTTTACATATTTCTTATGCACACTTCTTTCCCTTTACATATTTCTTATGCACACTTCTTTCCTTTTACATATTTCTTATGCACACTTCTTTCCCTTTACATATTTCTTATGCACACTTCTTTCCCTTTACATATTTCTTATGCACACTTCTTTCCCTTTACATATTTCTTATGCACACTTCTTTCCCTTTACATATTTCTTATGCACACTTCTTTCCCTTTACATATTTCTTATGCACACTTCTTTCCCTTTACATATTTCTTATGCACACTTCTTTCCCTTTACATATTTCTTATGCACACTTCTTTCCCTTTACATATTTAACTCGAGGGCTTGTTCCCACATCATGTGTTTATTTCTTATGCACACTTCTTTCCCTTTACATATTTCTTATGCACACTTCTTTCCCTTTACATATTTCTTATGCACACTTCTTTCCCTTTACATATTTCTTATGCACACTTCTTTCCCTTTACATATTTCTTATGCACACTTCTTTCCCTTACATATTTCTTATGCACACTTCTTTCCCTTTACATATTTCTTATGCACACTTCTTGCCCTTTACATATTTCTTATGCACACTTTTTTCCCTTTACATATTTCTTATGCACACTTCTTTCCCTTTACATATTTGTTATGCACACTTCTTTCCCTTTACATATTTCTTATGCACACTTCTTTCCCTTTACATATTTCTTATGCACACTTCTTTCCCTTTACATATTTCTTATGCACACTTCTTTCCCTTTACATTTTTCTTATGCACACTTCTTTCCCTTTACATATTTCTTATGCACACTTCTTTCCCTTTACATATTTCTTATGCACACTTCTTTCCCTTTACATATTTCTTATGCACACTTCTTTCCCTTTACATATTTCTTATGCACACTTCTTTCCCTTTACATATTTAACTCGAGGGCTTGTTCCCACATCATGTGTTTATTTCTTATGCACACTTCTTTCCCTTTACATATTTCTTATGCACACTTCTTTCCCTTTACATATTTCTTATGCACACTTCTTTCCCTTTACATATTTCTTATGCACACTTCTTTCCCTTTACATATTTCTTATGCACACTTCTTTCCCTTACATATTTCTTATGCACACTTCTTTCCCTTTACATATTTCTTATGCACACTTCTTGCCCTTTACATATTTCTTATGCACACTTTTTTCCCTTTACATATTTCTTATGCACACTTCTTTCCCTTTACATATTTCTTATGCACACTTCTTTCCCTTTACATATTTCTTATGCACACTTCTTTCCCTTTACATATTTCTTATGCACACTTCTTTCCCTTTACATATTTCTTATGCACACTTCTTTCCCTTTACATTTTTCTTATGCACACTTCTTTCCCTTTACATATTTCTTATGCACACTTCTTTCCCTTTACATATTTCTTATGCACACTTCTTTCCCTTTACATATTTCTTATGCACACTTCTTTCCCTTTACATATTTCTTATGCACACTTCTTTCCCTTTACATATTTCTTATGCACACTTCTTTCCCTTTACATATTTCTTATGCACACTTCTTTCCCTTTACATATTTCTTATGCACACTTCTTTCCCTTTACATATTTCTTATGCACACTTCTTTCCCTTTACATATTTCTTATGCACACTTCTTTCCCTTTACATATTTCTTATGCACACTTCTTTCCCTTTACATATTTCTTATGCACACTTCTTTCCCTTTACATATTTCTTATGCACACTTCTTTCCCTTTACATATTTCTTATGCACACTTCTTTCCCTTTACATATTTCTTATGCACACTTCTTTCCCTTTACATATTTCTTATGCACACTTCTTTCCCTTTACATATTTCTTATGCACACTTCTTTCCCTTTACATATTTCTTATGCACACTTCTTTCCCTTTACATATTTCTTATGCACACTTCTTTCCCTTTACATATTTCTTATGCACACTTCTTTCCCTTTACATATTTCTTATGCACACTTCTTTCCCTTTACATATTTCTTATGCACACTTCTTTCCCTTTACATATTTAACTCGAGGGCTTGTTCCCACATCATGTGTTTATTTCTTATGCACACTTCTATCCCTTTACATATTTCTTATGCACACTTCTTTCCCTTTACATATTTCTTATGCACACTTCTTTCCATTTACATATTTCTTATGCACACTTCTTTCCCTTTACATATTTCTTATGCACACTTCTTTCCCTTTACATATTTCTTATGCACACTTCTTTCCCTTTACATATTTCTTATGCACACTTCTTTCCCTTTACATATTTCTTATGCACACTTCTTTCCCTTTACATATTTCTTATGCACACTTCTTTCCCTTTACTTATTTCTTATGCACACTTCTTTCCCTTTACATATTTCTTATGCACACTTCTTTCCCTTTACATATTTCTTATGCACACTTCTTTCCCTTTACATATTTCTTATGCACACTTCTTTCCCTTTACATATTTCTTATGCACACTTCTTTCCCTTTACATATTTCTTATGCACACTTCTTTCCCTTTACATATTTCTTATGCAAACTTCTTTCCCTTTACATATTTCTTATGCACACTTCTTTCCCTTTACATATTTCTTATGCACACTTCTTTCCCTTTACATATTTCTTATGCACACTTCTTTCCCTTTACATATTTCTTATGCACACTTCTTTCCATTTACATATTTCTTATGCACACTTCTTTCCCTTTACATATTTCTTATGCACACTTCTTTCCCTTTACATATTTCTTATGCACACTTCTTTCCCTTTACATATTTCTTATGCACACTTCTTTCCCTTTACATATTTCTTATGCACACTTCTTTCCCTTTACATATTTCTTATGCACACTTCTTTCCCTTTACATATTTCTTATGCACACTTCTTTCCCTTTACATATTTCTTATGCACACTTCTTTCCCTTTACATATTTCTTATGCACACTTCTTTCCCTTTACATATTTCTTATGCACACTTCTTTCCCTTTACATATTTCTTATGCACACTTCTTTCCCTTTACATATTTCTTATGCACACTTCTTTCCCTTTACATATTTCTTATGCACACTTCTTTCCCTTTACATATTTCTTATGCACACTTCTTTCCCTTTACATATTTCTTATGCACACTTCTTTCCCTTTACATATTTCTTATGCACACTTCTTTCCCTTTACATATTTCTTATGCACACTTCTTTCCCTTTACATATTTCTTATGCACACTTCTTTCCCTTTACATATTTCTTATGCACACTTCTTTCCCTTTACATATTTCTTATGCACACTTCTTTCCCTTTACATATTTCTTATGCACACTTCTTTCCCTTTACATATTTCGTATGCACACTTCTTTCCCTTTACATATTTCTTATGCACACTTCTTTCCCTTTACATATTTCTTATGCACACTTCTTTCCCTTTGCATATTTCTTATGCACACTTCTTTCCCTTTACATATTTCTTATGCACACTTCTTTCCCTTTACATATTTCTTATGCACACTTCTTTCCCTTTACGTATTTCTTATGCACACTTCTTTCCCTTTACATATTTCTTATGCACACTTCTTTCCCTTTACATATTTCTTATGCACACTTCTTTCCCTTTACATATTTCTTATGCACACTTCTTTCCCTTTACATATTTCTTATGCACACTTCTTTCCCTTTACATATTTCTTATGCACACTTCTTTCCCTTTACATATTTCTTATGCACACTTCTTTCCCTTTATTATTTCTTATGCACACTTCTTTCCCTTTACATATTTCTTATGCACACTTCTTTCCCTTTACATATTTCTTATGCACACTTCTTTCCCTTTACATATTTCTTATGCACACTTCTTTCCCTTTACATATTTCTTATGCACACTTCTTTCCCTTTACATATTTCTTATGCACACTTCTTTCCCTTTACATATTTCTTATGCACACTTCTTTCCCTTTACATATTTCTTATGCACACTTCTTTCCCTTTACATATTTCTTATGCACACTTCTTTCCCTTTACATATTTCTTATGCACACTTCTTTCCCTTTACATATTTCTTATGCACACTTCTTTCCCTTTACATATTTAACTCGAGGGCTTGTTCCCACACCATGTGTTTATTTCTTATGCACACTTCTTTCCCTTTGCATATTTCTTATGCACACTTCTTTCCCTTTACATAATTCTTATGCACACTTCTTTCGCTTTACATATTTAACTCGAGGGCTTGTTCCCACATCATGTGTTTATTTCTTATGCACACTTCTTTCCCTTTACATATTTCTTATGCACACTTCTTTCCCTTTACATATTTCTTATGCACACTCCTTTCCCTTTACATATTTCTTATGCACACTTCTTTCCCTTTACATATTTTTTATGCACACTTCTTTCCCTTTACATATTTCTTATGCACACTTCTTTCCCTTTACATATTTCTTATGCACACTTCTTTCCCTTCACATATTTCTTATGCACACTTCTTTCCCTTTACATATTTCTTATGCACACTTCTTTCCCTTTACATATTTCTTATGCACACTTCTTTCCCTTTACATATTTCTTATGCACACTTCTTTCCCTTTACATATTTCTTATGCACACTTCTTTCCCTTTACATATTTCTTATGCACACTTCTTTCCCTTTACATATTTCTTATGCACACTTCTTTTCCTTTACATATTTCTTATGCACACTTCTTTCCCTTTACATATTTCTTATGCACACTTCTTTCCCTTTACATATTTCTTATGCACACTTCTTTCCCTTTACATATTTCTTATGCACACTTCTTTCCCTTTACATATTTCTTATGCACACTTCTTTCCCTTTACATATTTCTTATGCACACTTCTTTCCCTTTACATATTTCTTATGCACACTTCTTTCCCTTTACATATTTCTTATGCACACTTCTTTCCCTTTACATATTTCTTATGCACACTTCTTTCCCTTTACATATTTCTTATGCACACTTCTTTCCCTTTACATATTTCTTATGCACACTTCTTTCCCTTTACATATTTCTTATGCACACTTCTTTCCCTTTACATATTTCTTATGCACACTTCTTTCCCTTTACATATTTCTTATGCACACTTCTTTCCCTTTACATATTTCTTATGCACACTTCTTTCCCTTTACATATTTCTTATGCACACTTCTTTCCCTTTACATATTTCTTATGCACACTTCTTTCCCTTTACATATTTCTTATGCACACTTCTTTCCCTTTACATATTTCTTATGCACACTTCTTTCCCTTTACATATTTCTTATGCACACTTCTTTCCCTTTACATATTTCTTATGCACACTTCTTTCCCTTTACATATTTCTTATGCACACTTCTTTCCCTTTACATATTTCGTATGCACACTTCTTTCCCTTTACATATTTCTTATGCACACTTCTTTCCCTTTACATATTTCTTATGCACACTTCTTTCCCTTTGCATATTTCTTATGCACACTTCTTTCCCTTTACATATTTCTTATGCACACTTCTTTCCCTTTACATATTTCTTATGCACACTTCTTTCCCTTTACGTATTTCTTATGCACACTTCTTTCCCTTTACATATTTCTTATGCACACTTCTTTCCCTTTACATATTTCTTATGCACACTTCTTTCCCTTTACATATTTCTTATGCACACTTCTTTCCCTTTACATATTTCTTATGCACACTTCTTTCCCTTTACATATTTCTTATGCACACTTCTTTCCCTTTACATATTTCTTATGCACACTTCTTTCCCTTTATTATTTCTTATGCACACTTCTTTCCCTTTACATATTTCTTATGCACACTTTTTTCCCTTTACATATTTCTTATGCACACTTCTTTCCCTTTACATATTTCTTATGCACACTTCTTTCCCTTTACATATTTCTTATGCACACTTCTTTCCCTTTACATATTTCTTATGCACACTTCTTTCCCTTTACATATTTCTTATGCACACTTCTTTCCCTTTACATATTTCTTATGCACACTTCTTTCCCTTTACATATTTCTTATGCACACTTCTTTCCCTTTACATATTTCTTATGCACACTTCTTTCCCTTTACATATTTCTTATGCACACTTCTTTCCCTTTACATATTTAACTCGAGGGCTTGTTCCCACACCATGTGTTTATTTCTTATGCACACTTCTTTCCCTTTGCATATTTCTTATGCACACTTCTTTCCCTTTACATAATTCTTATGCACACTTCTTTCGCTTTACATATTTAACTCGAGGGCTTGTTCCCACATCATGTGTTTATTTCTTATGCACACTTCTTTCCCTTTACATATTTCTTATGCACACTTCTTTCCCTTTACATATTTCTTATGCACACTCCTTTCCCTTTACATATTTCTTATGCACACTTCTTTCCCTTTACATATTTTTTATGCACACTTCTTTCCCTTTACATATTTCTTATGCACACTTCTTTCCCTTTACATATTTCTTATGCACACTTCTTTCCCTTCACATATTTCTTATGCACACTTCTTTCCCTTTACATATTTCTTATGCACACTTCTTTCCCTTTACATATTTCTTATGCACACTTCTTTCCCTTTACATATTTCTTATGCACACTTCTTTCCCTTTACATATTTCTTATGCACACTTCTTTCCCTTTACATATTTCTTATGCACACTTCTTTCCCTTTACATATTTCTTATGCACACTTCTTTTCCTTTACATATTTCTTATGCACACTTCTTTCCCTTTACATATTTCTTATGCACACTTCTTTCCCTTAACATATTTCTTATGCACACTTCTTTCCCTTTACATATTTCTTATGCACACTTCTTTCCCTTTACATATTTCTTATGCACACTTCTTTCCCTTTACATATTTCTTATGCACACTTCTTTCCCTTTACATTTTCTTATGCACACTTCTTTCCCTTTACATATTTCCTATGCACACTTCTTTCCCTTTACATATTTCTTATGCACACTTCTTACCCTTTACATATTTCTTATGCACACTTATTTCCCTTTACATATTTCTTATGCACACTTCTTTCCCTTTACATATTTCTTATGCACACTTCTTTCCCTTTACATATTTCTTATGCACACTTCTTTCCCTTTACATATTTCTTATGCACACTTCTTTTCCTTTACATATTTCTTATGCACACTTCTTTCCCTTTACATATTTCTTATGCACACTTCTTTCCCTTTACATATTTCTTATGCACACTTCTTTCCCTTTATTATTTCGTATGCACACTTCTTTCCCTTTACATATTTCTTATGCACACTTCTTTCCCTTTACATATTTCGTATGCACACTTCTTTCCCTTTAGATATTTCTTATGCACACTTCTTTCCCTTTACATATTTCTTATGCACACTTCTTTCCCTTTATATATTTCTTATGCACACTTCTTTCCCTTTACATATTTCTTATGCACACTTCTTTCCCTTTACATATTTCTTATGCACACTTCTTTCCCTTTACATATTTCTTATGCACACTTCTTTCCCTTTACATATTTCTTATGCACACTTCTTTCCCTTTACATATTTAACTCGAGGGCTTGTTCCCACATCATGTGTTTATTTCTTATGCACACTTCTTTCCCTTTACATATTTCTTATGCACACTTCTTTCCCTTTACATATTTCTTATGCACACTTCTTTCCCTTTACATATTTCTTATGCACACTTCTTTCCCTTTACATATTTCTTATGCACACTTCTTTCCCTTTACATATTTCTTATGCACACTTCTTTCCCTTTACATATTTCTTATGCACACTTCTTTCCCTTTACATATTTCTTATGCACACTTCGTTCCCTTTACATATTTCTTATGTACACTTCTTTCCCTTTACATATTTCTTATGCACACTTCTTTCGCTTTACATATTTAACTCGAGGGCTTGTTCCCACATCATGTGTTTATTTCTTATGCACACTTCTTTCCCTTTACATATTTCTTATGCACACTTCTTTCCCTTTACATATTTCTTATGCACACTTCTTTCCCTTTACATATTTCTTATGCACACTTCTTTCCCTTTACATATTTCGTATGCACACTTCTTTCCCTTTACATATTTCTTATGCACACTTCTTTCCCTTTACATATGTATTATGCACACTTCTTTCCCTTTACATATTTCTTATGCACACTTCTTTCCCTTTACATATTTCTTATGCACACTTCTTTCCCTTTACATATTTCTTATGCACACTTCTTTCCCTTTACATATTTCTTATGCACACTTCTTTCCCTTTACATATTTCTTATGCACACTTCTTTCCCTTTACATATTTATTATGCACACTTCTTTCCCTTTACATATTTATTATGCACACTTCTTTTCCTTTACATATTTCTTATGCACACTTCTTTCCCTTTACATATTTCTTATGCACACTTCTTTCCCTTTACATATTTCTTATGCACACTTCTTTCCCTTTATTATTTCTTATGCACACTTCTTTCCCTTTACATATTTCTTATGCACACTTCTTTCCCTTTACATATTTCTTATGCACACTTCTTTCCCTTTACATATTTCTTATGCACACTTCTTTCCCTTTACATATTTCTTATGCACACTTCTTTCCCTTTACATATTTCTTATGCACACTTCTTTCCCTTTACATATTTCTTATGCACACTTCTTTCCCTTTACATATTTCTTATGCACACTTCTTTCCCTTTACATATTTCTTATGCACACTTCTTTCCCTTTACATATTTCTTATGCACACTTCTTTCCCTTTACATATTTCTTATGCACACTTCTTTCCCTTCACATATTTCTTATGCACACTTCTTTCCCTTTACATATTTCTTATGCACACTTCTTTCCCTTTACATATTTCTTATGCACACTTCTTTCCCTTTACATATTTCTTATGCACACTTCTTTCCCTTTACATATTTCTTATGCACACTTCTTTCCCTTTACATATTTCTTATGCACACTTCTTTCCCTTTACATATTTCTTATGCACACTTCTTTCCCATTACATATTTCTTATGCACACTTCTTTCCCTTTACATATTTCTTATGCACACTTCTTTCCCTTTACATATTTCTTATGCACACTTCTTTCCCTTTACATATTTCTTATGCACACTTCTTTCCCTTTACATATTTCTTATGCACACTTCTTTCCCTTTACATATTTCTTATGCACACTTATTTCCCTTTACATATTTCTTATGCACACTTCTTTCCCTTTACATATTTCTTATGCACACTTCTTTCCCTTTACATATTTCTTATGCACACTTATTTCCCTTTACATATTTCTTATGCACACTTCTTTCCCTTTACATATTTCTTATGCACACTTCTTTCCCTTTACATATTTCTTATGCACACTTCTTTCCCTTTACATATTTCTGATGCACACTTCTTTCCCTTTACATATTTCTTATGCACACTTCTTTCCCTTTACATATTTCTTATGCACACTTCTTTCCCTTTACATATTTCTTATGCACACTTCTTTCCCTTTACATATTTATTATGCACACTTCTTTCCCTTTACATATTTATTATGCACACTTCTTTCCCTTTACATATTTCTTATGCACACTTCTTTCCCTTTACATATTTCGTATGCACACTTCTTTCCCTTTACATATTTCTTATGCACACTTCTTTCCCTTTACATATTTCTTATGCACACTTCTTTCCCTTTACATATTTCTTATGCACACTTCTTTCCCTTTACATATTTCTTATGCACACTTCTTTCCTTTTACATATTTCTTATGCACACTTCTTTCCCTTTACATATTTCTTATGCACACTTCTTTCCCTTTACATATTTCTTATGCACACTTCTTTCCCTTTACATATTTCTTATGCACACTTCTTTCCCTTTACATATTTCTTATGCACACTTCTTTCCCTTTACATATTTCTTATGCACACTTCTTTCCCTTTACATATTTCTTATGCACACTTCTTTCCCTTTACATATTTCTTATGCACACTTCTTTCCCTTTACATATTTAACTCGAGGGCTTGTTCCCACATCATGTGTTTATTTCTTATGCACACTTCTTTCCCTTTACATATTTCTTATGCACACTTCTTTCCCTTTACATATTTCTTATGCACACTTCTTTCCCTTTACATATTTCTTATGCACACTTCTTTCCCTTTACATATTTCTTATGCACACTTCTTTCCCTTTACATATTTCTTATGCACACTTCTTTCCCTTTACATATTTCTTATGCACACTTCTTTCCCTTTACATATTTCTTATGCACACTTCTTTCCCTTTACATATTTCTTATGCACACTTCTTTCCCTTTACATATTTCTTATGCACACTTCTTTCCCTTTACATATTTCTTATGCACACTTCTTTCCCTTTACATATTTCTTATGCACACTTCTTTCCCTTTACATATTTCTTATGCACACTTCTTTCCCTTTACATATTTCTTATGCACACTTCTTTCCCTTTACATATTTCTTATGCACACTTCTTTCCCTTTACATATTTCTTATGCACACTTCTTTCCCTTTACATATTTCTTATGCACACTTCTTTCCCTTTACATATTTCTTATGCACACTTCTTTCCCTTTACATATTTCTTATGCACACTTCTTTCCCTTTACATATTTCTTATGCACACTTCTTTCCCTTTACATATTTCTTATGCACACTTCTTTCCCTTTACATATTTCTTATGCACACTTCTTTCCCTTTACATATTTCTTATGCACACTTCTTTCCCTTTACATATTTCTTATGCACACTTCTTTCCCTTTACATATTTCTTATGCACACTTCTTTCCCTTTACATATTTCTTATGCACACTTCTTTCCCTTTACATATTTCTTATGCACACTTCTTTCCCTTTACATATTTCTTATGCACACTTCTTTCCCTTTACATATTTCTTATGCACACTTCTTTCCCTTTACATATTTCTTATGCACACTTCTTTCCCTTTACATATTTCTTATGCACACTTCTTTCCCTTTACATATTTCTTATGCACACTTCTTTCCCTTTACATATTTCTTATGCACACTTCTTTCCCTTTACATATTTCTTATGCACACTTCTTTCCTTTACATATTTCTTATGCACACTTCTTTCCCTTTACATATTTCTTATGCACACTTCTTTCCCTTTACATATTTCTTATGCACACTTCTTTCCCTTTACATATTTCTTATGCACACTTCTTTCCCTTTACATATTTCTTATGCACACTTCTTTCCCTTTACATATTTCTTATGCACACTTCTTTCCCTTTACATATTTCTTATGCACACTTCTTTCCCTTTACATATTTCTTATGCACACTTCTTTCCCTTTACATATTTCTTATGCACACTTCTTTCCCTTTACATATTTCTTATGCACACTTCTTTCCCTTTACATATTTCTTATGCACACTTCTTTCCCTTTACATATTTCTTATGCACACTTCTTTCCCTTTACATATTTCTTATGCACACTTCTTTCCCTTTACATATTTCTTATGCACACTTCTTTCCCTTTACATATTTCTTATGCACACTTCTTTCCTTTACATATTTCTTATGCACACTTCTTTCCCTTTACATATTTCTTATGCACACTTCTTTCCTTTACATATTTCTTATGCACACTTCTTTCCCTTTACATATTTCTTATGCACACTTCTTTCCCTTTACATATTTCTTATGCACACTTCTTTCCCTTTACATATTTCTTATGCACACTTCTTTCCCTTTACATATTTCTTATGCACACTTCTTTCCCTTTACATATTTCTTATGCACACTTCTTTCCCTTTACATATTTCTTATGCACACTTCTTTCCTTTACATATTTCTTATGCACACTTCTTTCCCTTTACATATTTATTATGCACACTTCTTTCCCTTTACATATTTCTTATGCACAACTTCTTTCCTTTACATATTTCTTATGCACACTTCTTTCCTTTACATATTTCTTATGCACACTTCTTTCCCTTACATATTTCTTATGCACACTTCTTTCCCTTTACATATTTCTTATGCACACTTCTTTCCCTTTACATATTTCTTATGCACACTTCTTTCCTTTACATATTTCTATGCACACTTCTTTCCCTTTACATATTTCTTATGCACACTTCTTTCCCTTTACATATTTCTTATGCACACTTCTTTCCTTTACATATTTAACTCGAGGGCTTGTTCCCACATCATGTGTTTATTTTACATATTTCTTATGCACACGTCTTTCCCTTTACATATTTCTTATGCACACTTCTTTCCCTTTACATATTTATTATGCACACTTCTTTCCCTTTACATATTTCTTATGCACACTTCTTTCCCTTACATATTTCTTATGCACACTTCTTTCCCTTTACATATTTCTTATGCACACTTCTTTCCCTTTACATATTTCTTATGCACACTTTTTTCCCTTTACATATTTCTTATGCACACTTCTTTCCCTTTACATATTTCTTATGCACACTTCTTTCCCTTTACATATTTCTTATGCACACTTCTTTCCCTTTACATATTTCCTATGCACACGTCTTTCCCTTTACATATTTCTTATGCACACTTCTTTCCCTTTACATATTTCTTATGCACACTTCTTTCCCTTTACATATTTCTTATGCACACTTCTTCCCCTTTACATATTTCTTATGCACACTTCTTTCCCTTTACATATTTCGTATGCACACTTCTTTCCCTTTACATATTTCTTATGCACACTTCTTTCCCTTTACATATTTCTTATGCACACTTCTTTCCCTTTACATATTTCTTATGCACACTTCTTTCCCTTTACATATTTCTTATGCACACTTCTTTCCCTTTACATATTTCTTATGCACACTTCTTTCCCTTTACATATTTCTTATGCACACTTCTTTCCCTTTACATATTTCTTATGCACACTTCTTTCCCTTTACATATTTCTTATGCACACTTCTTTCCCTTTACATATTTCTTATGCACACTTCTTTCCCTTTACATATTTCTTATGCACACTTCTTTCCCTTTACATATTTCGTATGCACACTTCTTTCCCTTTACATATTTCTTATGCACACTTCTTTCCCTTTACATATTTCTTATGCACACTTCTTTCCCTTTACATATTTCTTATGCACACTTCTTTCCCTTTACATATTTCTTATGTACACTTCTTTCCTTTTACATATTTCTTATGCACACTTCTTTCCCTTTACATATTTCTTATGCACACTTCTTTCCCTTTACATATTTCTTATGCACACTTCTTTCCCTTTACATATTTCTTATGCACACTTCTTTCCCTTTACATATTTCTTATGCACACTTCTTTCCCTTTACATATTTCTTATGCACACTTCTTTCCCTTTACATATTTAACTCGAGGGCTTGTTCCCACATCATGTGTTTATTTCTTATGCACACTTCTTTCCCTTTACATATTTCTTATGCACACTTCTTTCCCTTTACATATTTCTTATGCACACTTTTTTCCCTTTACATATTTCTTATGCACACTTCTTTCCCTTTACATATTTCTTATGCACACTTCTTTCCCTTTACATATTTCTTATGCACACTTCTTTCCCTTTACATATTTCTTATGCACACTTCTTTCCCTTTACATATTTCTTATGCACACTTCTTTCCCTTTACATATTTCTTATGCACACTTCTTTCCCTTTACATATTTCTTATGCACACTTCTTTCCCTTTACATATTTCTTATGCACACTTCTTTCCCTTTACATATTTCTTATGCACACTTCTTTCCCTTTACATATTTCTTATGCACACTTCTTTCCCTTTACATATTTCTTATGCACACTTCTTTCCCTTTACATATTTCTTATGCACACTTCTTTCCATTTACATATTTCTTATGCACACTTCTTTCCCTTTACATATTTCTTATGCACACTTCTTTCCCTTTACATATTTCTTATGCACACTTCTTTCCCTTTACATATTTCTTATGCACACTTCTTTCCCTTTACATATTTCTTATGCACACTTCTTTCCCTTTACATATTTCTTATGCACACTTCTTTCCCTTTACATATTTCTTATGCACACTTCTTTCCCTTTACATATTTCTTATGCACACTTCTTTCCCTTTACATATTTCTTATGCACACTTCTTTCCCTTTACATATTTCTTATGCACACTTCTTTCCCTTTACATATTTCTTATGCACACTTCTTTCCCTTTACATATTTCTTATGCACACTTCTTTCCCTTTACATATTTCTTATGCACACTTCTTTCCCTTTACATATTTCTTATGCACACTTCTTTCCCTTTACATATTTCTTATGCACACTTCTTTCCTTTACATATTTCTTATGCACACTTCTTTCCCTTTACATATTTCTTATGCACACTTCTTTCCCTTTACATATTTCTTGTGCACACTTCTTTCCCTTTACATATTTCTTATGCACACTTCTTTCCCTTTACATATTTCGTATGCACACTTCTTTCCCTTTACATATTTCTTATGCACACTTCTTTCCCTTTACATATTTCTTATGCACACTTCTTTCCCTTTACATATTTCTTATGCACACTTCTTTCCCTTTACATATTTCTTATGCACACTTCTTTCCTTTTACATATTTCTTATGCACACTTCTTTCCCTTTACATATTTCTTATGCACACTTCTTTCCCTTTACATATTTCTTATGCACACTTCTTTCCCTTTACATATTTCTTATGCACACTTCTTTCCCTTTACATATTTCTTATGCACACTTCTTTCCCTTTACATATTTCTTATGCACACTTCTTTCCCTTTACATATTTCTTATGCACACTTCTTTCCCTTTACATATTTCTTATGCACACTTCTTTCCCTTTACATATTTAACTCGAGGGCTTGTTCCCACATCATGTGTTTATTTCTTATGCACACTTCTATCCCTTTACATATTTCTTATGCACACTTCTTTCCCTTTACATATTTCTTATGCACACTTCTTTCCCTTTACATATTTCTTATGCACACTTCTTTCCCTTTACATATTTCTTATGCACACTTCTTTCCCTTTACATATTTCTTATGCACACTTCTTTCCCTTACATATTTCTTATGCACACTTCTTTCCCTTTACATATTTCTTATGCACACTTCTTTCCCTTTACATATTTCTTATGCACACTTCTTTCCCTTTACATATTTCTTATGCACACTTCTTTCCCTTTACATATTTCTTATGCACACTTCTTTCCCTTTACATATTTCTTATGCACACTTCTTTCCCTTTACATATTTCCTATGCACACTTCTTTCCCTTTACATATTTCTTATGCACACTTCTTTCCCTTTACATATTTCTTATGCACACTTCTTTCCCTTTACATATTTCTTATGCACACTTCTTTCCCTTTACATATTTCTTATGCACACTTCTTTCCCTTTACATATTTCTTATGCACACTTCTTTCCCTTTACATATTTCTTATGCACACTTCTTTCCCTTTACATATTTCTTATGCACACTTCTTTCCCTTTACATATTTCTTATGCACACTTCTTTCCCTTTACATATTTCTTATGCACACTTCTTTCCCTTTACATATTTCTTATGCACACTTCTTTCCCTTTACATATTTCTTATGCACACTTCTTTCCCTTTACATATTTCTTATGCACACTTCTTTCCCTTTACATATTTCTTATGCACACTTCTTTCCCTTTACATATTTCTTATGCACACTTCTTTCCCTTTACATATTTCTTATGCACACTTCTTTCCCTTTACATATTTCGTATGCACACTTCTTTCCCTTTACATATTTCTTATGCACACTTCTTTCCCTTTACATATTTCTTATGCACACTTCTTTCCCTTTACATATTTCTTATGCACACTTCTTTCCCTTTACATATTTCTTATGTACACTTCTTTCCTTTTACATATTTCTTATGCACACTTCTTTCCCTTTACATATTTCTTATGCACACTTCTTTCCCTTTACATATTTCTTATGCACACTTCTTTCCCTTTACATATTTCTTATGCACACTTCTTTCCCTTTACATATTTCTTATGCACACTTCTTTCCCTTTACATATTTCTTATGCACACTTCTTTCCCTTTACATATTTCTTATGCACACTTCTTTCCCTTTACATATTTCTTATGCACACTTCTTTCCCTTTACATATTTAACTCGAGGGCTTGTTCCCACATCATGTGTTTATTTCTTATGCACACTTCTTTCCCTTTACATATTTCTTATGCACACTTCTTTCCCTTTACATATTTCTTATGCACACTTCTTTCCCTTTACATATTTCTTATGCACACTTCTTTCCCTTTACATATTTCTTATGCACACTTCTTTCCCTTTACATATTTCTTATGCACACTTCTTTCCCTTTACATATTTCTTATGCACACTTCTTTCCCTTTACATATTTCTTATGCACACTTCTTTCCCTTTACATATTTCTTATGCACACTTCTTTCCCTTTACATATTTCTTATGCACACTTCTTTCCCTTTACATATTTCTTATGCACACTTCTTTCCCTTTACATATTTCTTATGCACACTTCTTTCCCTTTACATATTTCTTATGCACACTTCTTTCCCTTTACATATTTCTTATGCACACTTCTTTCCATTTACATATTTCTTATGCACACTTCTTTCCCTTTACATATTTCTTATGCACACTTCTTTCCCTTTACATATTTCTTATGCACACTTCTTTCCCTTTACATATTTCTTATGCACACTTCTTTCCCTTTACATATTTCTTATGCACACTTCTTTCCCTTTACATATTTCTTATGCACACTTCTTTCCCTTTACATATTTCTTATGCACACTTCTTTCCCTTTACATATTTCTTATGCACACTTCTTTCCCTTTACATATTTCTTATGCACACTTCTTTCCCTTTACATATTTCTTATGCACACTTCTTTCCCTTTACATATTTCTTATGCACACTTCTTTCCCTTTACATATTTCTTATGCACACTTCTTTCCCTTTACATATTTCTTATGCACACTTCTTTCCCTTTACATATTTCTTATGCACACTTCTTTCCCTTTACATATTTCTTATGCACACTTCTTTCCCTTTACATATTTCTTATGCACACTTCTTTCCCTTTACATATTTCTTATGCACACTTCTTTCCCTTTACATATTTCTTGTGCACACTTCTTTCCCTTTACATATTTCTTATGCACACTTCTTTCCCTTTACATATTTCGTATGCACACTTCTTTCCCTTTACATATTTCTTATGCACACTTCTTTCCCTTTACATATTTCTTATGCACACTTCTTTCCCTTTACATATTTCTTATGCACACTTCTTTCCCTTTACATATTTCTTATGCACACTTCTTTCCTTTTACATATTTCTTATGCACACTTCTTTCCCTTTACATATTTCTTATGCACACTTCTTTCCCTTTACATATTTCTTATGCACACTTCTTTCCCTTTACATATTTCTTATGCACACTTCTTTCCCTTTACATATTTCTTATGCACACTTCTTTCCCTTTACATATTTCTTATGCACACTTCTTTCCCTTTACATATTTCTTATGCACACTTCTTTCCCTTTACATATTTCTTATGCACACTTCTTTCCCTTTACATATTTAACTCGAGGGCTTGTTCCCACATCATGTGTTTATTTCTTATGCACACTTCTATCCCTTTACATATTTCTTATGCACACTTCTTTCCCTTTACATATTTCTTATGCACACTTCTTTCCCTTTACATATTTCTTAATGCACACTTCTTTCCCTTTACATATTTCTTATGCACACTTCTTTCCCTTTACATATTTCTTATGCACACTTCTTTCCCTTACATATTTCTTATGCACACTTCTTTCCCTTTACATATTTCTTATGCACACTTCTTTCCCTTTACATATTTCTTATGTACACTTTTTTCCCTTTACATATTTCTTATGCACACTTCTTTCCCTTTACATATTTCTTATGCACACTTCTTTCCCTTTACATATTTCTTATGCACACTTCTTTCCCTTTACATATTTCCTATGCACACTTCTTTCCCTTTACATATTTCTTATGCACACTTCTTTCCCTTTACATATTTCTTATGCACACTTCTTTCCCTTTACATATTTCTTATGCACACTTCTTTCCCTTTACATATTTCTTATGCACACTTCTTTCCCTTTACATATTTCTTATGCACACTTCTTTCCCTTTACATATTTCTTATGCACACTTCTTTCCCTTTACATATTTCTTATGCACACTTCTTTCCCTTTACATATTTCTTATGCACACTTCTTTCCCTTTACATATTTCTTATGCACACTTCTTTCCCTTTACATATTTCTTATGCACACTTCTTTCCCTTTACATATTTCTTATGCACACTTCTTTCCCTTTACATATTTCTTATGCACACTTCTTTCCCTTTACATATTTCGTATGCACACTTCTTTCCCTTTACATATTTCTTATGCACACTTCTTTCCCTTTACATATTTCTTATGCACACTTCTTTCCCTTTACATATTTCTTATGCACACTTCTTTCCCTTTACATATTTCTTATGCACACTTCTTTCCCTTTACATATTTCTTATGCACACTTCTTTCCCTTTACATATTTCTTATGCACACTTCTTTCCCTTTACATATTTCTTATGCACACTTCTTTCCCTTTACATATTTCTTATGCACACTTCTTTCCCTTTACATATTTCTTATGCACACTTCTTTCCCTTTACATATTTCTTATGCACACTTCTTTCCCTTTACATATTTCTTATGCACACTTCTTTCCCTTTACATATTTCTTATGCACACTTCTTTCCCTTTACATATTTCTTATGCACACTTCTTTCCCTTTACATATTTCTTATGCACACTTCTTTCCCTTTACATATTTCTTATGCACACTTCTTTCCCTTTACATATTTCTTATGCACACTTCTTTCCCTTTACATATTTCTTATGCACACTTCTTTCCCTTTACATATTTCTTATGCACACTTCTTTCCCTTTACATATTTCTTATGCACACTTCTTTCCCTTTACATATTTCTTATGCACACTTCTTTCCCTTTACATATTTCTTATGCACACTTCTTTCCCTTTACATATTTCTTATGCACACTTCTTTCCCTTTACATATTTCTTATGCACACTTCTTTCCCTTTACATATTTCTTATGCACACTTCTTTCCCTTTACATATTTCTTATGCACACTTCTTTCCCTTTACATATTTCTTATGCACACTTCTTTCCCTTTACATATTTCTTATGCACACTTCTTTCCCTTTACATATTTCTTATGCACACTTCTTTCCCTTTACATATTTCTTATGCACACTTCTTTCCCTTTACATATTTCTTATGCACACTTCTTTCCCTTTACATATTTCTTATGCACACTTCTTTCCCTTTACATATTTCTTATGCACACTTCTTTCCCTTTACATATTTCTTATGCACACTTCTTTCCCTTTACATATTTCTTATGCACACTTCTTTCCCTTTACATATTTCTTATGCACACTTCTTTCCCTTTACATATTTCTTATGCACACTTCTTTCCCTTTACATATTTCTTATGCACACTTCTTTCCCTTTACATATTTCTTATGCACACTTCTTTCCCTTTACATATTTCTTATGCACACTTCTTTCCCTTTACATATTTCTTATGCACACTTCTTTCCCTTTACATATTTCTTATGCACACTTCTTTCCCTTTACATATTTCTTATGCACACTTCTTTCCCTTTACATATTTCTTATGCACACTTCTTTCCCTTTACATATTTCTTATGCACACTTCTTTCCCTTTACATATTTCTTATGCACACTTCTTTCCCTTTACATATTTCTTATGCACACTTCTTTCCCTTTACATATTTCTTATGCACACTTCTTTCCCTTTACATATTTCTTATGCACACTTCTTTCCCTTTACATATTTCTTATGCACACTTCTTTCCCTTTACATATTTCTTATGCACACTTCTTTCCCTTTACATATTTCTTATGCACACTTCTTTCCCTTTACATATTTCTTATGCACACTTCTTTCCCTTTACATATTTCTTATGCACACTTCTTTCCCTTTACATATTTCTTATGCACACTTCTTTCCCTTTACATATTTCTTATGCACACTTCTTTCCCTTTACATATTTCTTATGCACACTTCTTTCCCTTTACATATTTCTTATGCACACTTCTTTCCCTTTACATATTTCTTATGCACACTTCTTTCCCTTTACATATTTCTTATGCACACTTCTTTCCCTTTACATATTTCTTATGCACACTTCTTTCCCTTTACATATTTCTTATGCACACTTCTTTCCCTTTACATATTTCTTATGCACACTTCTTTCCCTTTACATATTTCTTATGCACACTTCTTTCCCTTTACATATTTCTTATGCACACTTCTTTCCCTTTACATATTTCTTATGCACACTTCTTTCCCTTTACATATTTCTCTATGCCTTCTTTCCCTTACATATTTCTTATGCACACTTCTTTCCCTTTACATATTTCTTATGCACACTTCTTTCCCTTTACATATTTCTTATGCACACTTCTTTCCCTTTACATATTTCTTATGCACACTTCTTTCCCTTTACATATTTCTTATGCACACTTCTTTCCCTTTACATATTTCTTATGCACACTTCTTTCCCTTTACATATTTCTTATGCACACTTCTTTCCCTTTACATATTTCTTATGCACACTTCTTTCCCTTTACATATTTCTTATGCACACTTCTTTCCCTTTACATATTTCTTATGCACACTTCTTTCCCTTTACATATTTCTTATGCACACTTCTTTCCCTTTACATATTTCTTATGCACACTTCTTTCCCTTTACATATTTCTTATGCACACTTCTTTCCCTTTACATATTTCTTATGCACACTTCTTTCCCTTTACATATTTCTTATGCACACTTCTTTCCCTTTACATATTTCTTATGCACACTTCTTTCCCTTTACATATTTCTTATGCACACTTCTTTCCCTTTACATATTTCTTATGCACACTTCTTTCCCTTTACATATTTCTTATGCACACTTCTTTCCCTTTACATATTTCTTATGCACACTTCTTTCCCTTTACATATTTCTTATGCACACTTCTTTCCCTTTACATATTTCTTATGCACACTTCTTTCCCTTTACATATTTCTTATGCACACTTCTTTCCCTTTACATATTTCTTATGCACACTTCTTTCCCTTTACATATTTCTTATGCACACTTCTTTCCCTTTACATATTTCTTATGCACACTTCTTTCCCTTTACATATTTCTTATGCACACTTCTTTCCCTTTACATATTTCTTATGCACACTTCTTTCCCTTTACATATTTCTTATGCACACTTCTTTCCCTTTACATATTTCTTATGCACACTTCTTTCCCTTTACATATTTCTTATGCACACTTCTTTCCCTTTACATATTTCTTATGCACACTTCTTTCCCTTTACATATTTCTTATGCACACTTCTTTCCCTTTACATATTTCTTATGCACACTTCTTTCCCTTTACATATTTCTTATGCACACTTCTTTCCCTTTACATATTTCTTATGCACACTTCTTTCCCTTTACATATTTCTTATGCACACTTCTTTCCCTTTACATATTTCTTATGCACACTTCTTTCTTTCCCTTTACATATTTCTTATGCACACTTCTTTCCCTTTACATATTTCTTATGCACACTTCTTTCCCTTTACATATTTCTTATGCACACTTCTTTCCCTTTACATATTTCTTATGCACACTTCTTTCCCTTTACATATTTCTTATGCACACTTCTTTCCCTTTACATATTTCTTATGCACACTTCTTTCCCTTTACATATTTCTTATGCACACTTCTTTCCCTTTACATATTTCTTATGCACACTTCTTTCCCTTTACATATTTCTTATGCACACTTCTTTCCCTTTACATATTTCTTATGCACACTTCTTTCCCTTTACATATTTCTTATGCACACTTCTTTCCCTTTACATATTTCTTATGCACACTTCTTTCCCTTTACATATTTCTTATGCACACTTCTTTCCCTTTACATATTTCTTATGCACACTTCTTTCCCTTTACATATTTCTTATGCACACTTCTTTCCCTTTACATATTTCTTATGCACACTTCTTTCCCTTTACATATTTCTTATGCACACTTCTTTCCCTTTACATATTTCTTATGCACACTTCTTTCCCTTTACATATTTCTTATGCACACTTCTTTCCCTTTACATATTTCTTATGCACACTTCTTTCCCTTTACATATTTCTTATGCACACTTCTTTCCCTTTACATATTTCTTATGCACACTTCTTTCCCTTTACATATTTCTTATGCACACTTCTTTCCCTTTACATATTTCTTATGCACACTTCTTTCCCTTTACATATTTCTTATGCACACTTCTTTCCCTTTACATATTTCTTATGCACACTTCTTTCCCTTTACATATTTCTTATGCACACTTCTTTCCCTTTACATATTTCTTATGCACACTTCTTTCCCTTTACATATTTCTTATGCACACTTCTTTCCCTTTACATATTTCTTATGCACACTTCTTTCCCTTTACATATTTCTTATGCACACTTCTTTCCCTTTACATATTTCTTATGCACACTTCTTTCCCTTTACATATTTCTTATGCACACTTCTTTCCCTTTACATATTTCTTATGCACACTTCTTTCCCTTTACATATTTCTTATGCACACTTCTTTCCCTTTACATATTTCTTATGCACACTTCTTTCCCTTTACATATTTCTTATGCACACTTCTTTCCCTTTACATATTTCTTATGCACACTTCTTTCCCTTTACATATTTCTTATGCACACTTCTTTCCCTTTACATATTTCTTATGCACACTTCTTTCCCTTTACATATTTCTTATGCACACTTCTTTCCCTTTACATATTTCTTATGCACACTTCTTTCCCTTTACATATTTCTTATGCACACTTCTTTCCCTTTACATATTTCTTATGCACACTTCTTTCCCTTTACATATTTCTTATGCACACTTCTTTCCCTTTACATATTTCTTATGCACACTTCTTTCCCTTTACATATTTCTTATGCACACTTCTTTCCCTTTACATATTTCTTATGCACACTTCTTTCCCTTTACATATTTCTTATGCACACTTCTTTCCCTTTACATATTTCTTATGCACACTTCTTTCCCTTTACATATTTCTTATGCACACTTCTTTCCCTTTACATATTTCTTATGCACACTTCTTTCCCTTTACATATTTCTTATGCACACTTCTTTCCCTTTACATATTTCTTATGCACACTTCTTTCCCTTTACATATTTCTTATGCACACTTCTTTCCCTTTACATATTTCTTATGCACACTTCTTTCCCTTTACATATTTCTTATGCACACTTCTTTCCCTTTACATATTTCTTATGCACACTTCTTTCCCTTTACATATTTCTTATGCACACTTCTTTCCCTTTACATATTTCTTATGCACACTTCTTTCCCTTTACATATTTCTTATGCACACTTCTTTCCCTTTACATATTTCTTATGCACACTTCTTTCCCTTTACATATTTCTTATGCACACTTCTTTCCCTTTACATATTTCTTATGCACACTTCTTTCCCTTTACATATTTCTTATGCACACTTCTTTCCCTTTACATATTTCTTATGCACACTTCTTTCCCTTTACATATTTCTTATGCACACTTCTTTCCCTTTACATATTTCTTATGCACACTTCTTTCCCTTTACATATTTCTTATGCACACTTCTTTCCCTTTACATATTTCTTATGCACACTTCTTTCCCTTTACATATTTCTTATGCACACTTCTTTCCCTTTACATATTTCTTATGCACACTTCTTTCCCTTTACATATTTCTTATGCACACTTCTTTCCCTTTACATATTTCTTATGCACACTTCTTTCCCTTTACATATTTCTTATGCACACTTCTTTCCCTTTACATATTTCTTATGCACACTTCTTTCCCTTTACATATTTCTTATGCACACTTCTTTCCCTTTACATATTTCTTATGCACACTTCTTTCCCTTTACATATTTCTTATGCACACTTCTTTCCCTTTACATATTTCTTATGCACACTTCTTTCCCTTTACATATTTCTTATGCACACTTCTTTCCCTTTACATATTTCTTATGCACACTTCTTTCCCTTTACATATTTCTTATGCACACTTCTTTCCCTTTACATATTTCTTATGCACACTTCTTTCCCTTTACATATTTCTTATGCACACTTCTTTCCCTTTACATATTTCTTATGCACACTTCTTTCCCTTTACATATTTCTTATGCACACTTCTTTCCCTTTACATATTTCTTATGCACACTTCTTTCCCTTTACATATTTCTTATGCACACTTCTTTCCCTTTACATATTTCTTATGCACACTTCTTTCCCTTTACATATTTCTTATGCACACTTCTTTCCCTTTACATATTTCTTATGCACACTTCTTTCCCTTTACATATTTCTTATGCACACTTCTTTCCCTTTACATATTTCTTATGCACACTTCTTTCCCTTTACATATTTCTTATGCACACTTCTTTCCCTTTACATATTTCTTATGCACACTTCTTTCCCTTTACATATTTCTTATGCACACTTCTTTCCCTTTACATATTTCTTATGCACACTTCTTTCCCTTTACATATTTCTTATGCACACTTCTTTCCCTTTACATATTTCTTATGCACACTTCTTTCCCTTTACATATTTCTTATGCACACTTCTTTCCCTTTACATATTTCTTATGCACACTTCTTTCCCTTTACATATTTCTTATGCACACTTCTTTCCCTTTACATATTTCTTATGCACACTTCTTTCCCTTTACATATTTCTTATGCACACTTCTTTCCCTTTACATATTTCTTATGCACACTTCTTTCCCTTTACATATTTCTTATGCACACTTCTTTCCCTTTACATATTTCTTATGCACACTTCTTTCCCTTTACATATTTCTTATGCACACTTCTTTCCCTTTACATATTTCTTATGCACACTTCTTTCCCTTTACATATTTCTTATGCACACTTCTTTCCCTTTACATATTTCTTATGCACACTTCTTTCCCTTTACATATTTCTTATGCACACTTCTTTCCCTTTACATATTTCTTATGCACACTTCTTTCCCTTTACATATTTCTTATGCACACTTCTTTCCCTTTACATATTTCTTATGCACACTTCTTTCCCTTTACATATTTCTTATGCACACTTCTTTCCCTTTACATATTTCTTATGCACACTTCTTTCCCTTTACATATTTCTTATGCACACTTCTTTCCCTTTACATATTTCTTATGCACACTTCTTTCCCTTTACATATTTCTTATGCACACTTCTTTCCCTTTACATATTTCTTATGCACACTTCTTTCCCTTTACATATTTCTTATGCACACTTCTTTCCCTTTACATATTTCTTATGCACACTTCTTTCCCTTTACATATTTCTTATGCACACTTCTTTCCCTTTACATATTTCTTATGCACACTTCTTTCCCTTTACATATTTCTTATGCACACTTCTTTCCCTTTACATATTTCTTATGCACACTTCTTTCCCTTTACATATTTCTTATGCACACTTCTTTCCCTTTACATATTTCTTATGCACACTTCTTTCCCTTTACATATTTCTTATGCACACTTCTTTCCCTTTACATATTTCTTATGCACACTTCTTTCCCTTTACATATTTCTTATGCACACTTCTTTCCCTTTACATATTTCTTATGCACACTTCTTTCCCTTTACATATTTCTTATGCACACTTCTTTCCCTTTACATATTTCTTATGCACACTTCTTTCCCTTTACATATTTCTTATGCACACTTCTTTCCCTTTACATATTTCTTATGCACACTTCTTTCCCTTTACATATTTCTTATGCACACTTCTTTCCCTTTACATATTTCTTATGCACACTTCTTTCCCTTTACATATTTCTTATGCACACTTCTTTCCCTTTACATATTTCTTATGCACACTTCTTTCCCTTTACATATTTCTTATGCACACTTCTTTCCCTTTACATATTTCTTATGCACACTTCTTTCCCTTTACATATTTCTTATGCACACTTCTTTCCCTTTACATATTTCTTATGCACACTTCTTTCCCTTTACATATTTCTTATGCACACTTCTTTCCCTTTACATATTTCTTATGCACACTTCTTTCCCTTTACATATTTCTTATGCACACTTCTTTCCCTTTACATATTTCTTATGCACACTTCTTTCCCTTTACATATTTCTTATGCACACTTCTTTCCCTTTACATATTTCTTATGCACACTTCTTTCCCTTTACATATTTCTTATGCACACTTCTTTCCCTTTACATATTTCTTATGCACACTTCTTTCCCTTTACATATTTCTTATGCACACTTCTTTCCCTTTACATATTTCTTATGCACACTTCTTTCCCTTTACATATTTCTTATGCACACTTCTTTCCCTTTACATATTTCTTATGCACACTTCTTTCCCTTTACATATTTCTTATGCACACTTCTTTCCCTTTACATATTTCTTATGCACACTTCTTTCCCTTTACATATTTCTTATGCACACTTCTTTCCCTTTACATATTTCTTATGCACACTTCTTTCCCTTTACATATTTCTTATGCACACTTCTTTCCCTTTACATATTTCTTATGCACACTTCTTTCCCTTTACATATTTCTTATGCACACTTCTTTCCCTTTACATATTTCTTATGCACACTTCTTTCCCTTTACATATTTCTTATGCACACTTCTTTCCCTTTACATATTTCTTATGCACACTTCTTTCCCTTTACATATTTCTTATGCACACTTCTTTCCCTTTACATATTTCTTATGCACACTTCTTTCCCTTTACATATTTCTTATGCACACTTCTTTCCCTTTACATATTTCTTATGCACACTTCTTTCCCTTTACATATTTCTTATGCACACTTCTTTCCCTTTACATATTTCTTATGCACACTTCTTTCCCTTTACATATTTCTTATGCACACTTCTTTCCCTTTACATATTTCTTATGCACACTTCTTTCCCTTTACATATTTCTTATGCACACTTCTTTCCCTTTACATATTTCTTATGCACACTTCTTTCCCTTTACATATTTCTTATGCACACTTCTTTCCCTTTACATATTTCTTATGCACACTTCTTTCCCTTTACATATTTCTTATGCACACTTCTTTCCCTTTACATATTTCTTATGCACACTTCTTTCCCTTTACATATTTCTTATGCACACTTCTTTCCCTTTACATATTTCTTATGCACACTTCTTTCCCTTTACATATTTCTTATGCACACTTCTTTCCCTTTACATATTTCTTATGCACACTTCTTTCCCTTTACATATTTCTTATGCACACTTCTTTCCCTTTACATATTTCTTATGCACACTTCTTTCCCTTTACATATTTCTTATGCACACTTCTTTCCCTTTACATATTTCTTATGCACACTTCTTTCCCTTTACATATTTCTTATGCACACTTCTTTCCCTTTACATATTTCTTATGCACACTTCTTTCCCTTTACATATTTCTTATGCACACTTCTTTCCCTTTACATATTTCTTATGCACACTTCTTTCCCTTTACATATTTCTTATGCACACTTCTTTCCCTTTACATATTTCTTATGCACACTTCTTTCCCTTTACATATTTCTTATGCACACTTCTTTCCCTTTACATATTTCTTATGCACACTTCTTTCCCTTTACATATTTCTTATGCACACTTCTTTCCCTTTACATATTTCTTATGCACACTTCTTTCCCTTTACATATTTCTTATGCACACTTCTTTCCCTTTACATATTTCTTATGCACACTTCTTTCCCTTTACATATTTCTTATGCACACTTCTTTCCCTTTACATATTTCTTATGCACACTTCTTTCCCTTTACATATTTCTTATGCACACTTCTTTCCCTTTACATATTTCTTATGCACACTTCTTTCCCTTTACATATTTCTTATGCACACTTCTTTCCCTTTACATATTTCTTATGCACACTTCTTTCCCTTTACATATTTCTTATGCACACTTCTTTCCCTTTACATATTTCTTATGCACACTTCTTTCCCTTTACATATTTCTTATGCACACTTCTTTCCCTTTACATATTTCTTATGCACACTTCTTTCCCTTTACATATTTCTTATGCACACTTCTTTCCCTTTACATATTTCTTATGCACACTTCTTTCCCTTTACATATTTCTTATGCACACTTCTTTCCCTTTACATATTTCTTATGCACACTTCTTTCCCTTTACATATTTCTTATGCACACTTCTTTCCCTTTACATATTTCTTATGCACACTTCTTTCCCTTTACATATTTCTTATGCACACTTCTTTCCCTTTACATATTTCTTATGCACACTTCTTTCCCTTTACATATTTCTTATGCACACTTCTTTCCCTTTACATATTTCTTATGCACACTTCTTTCCCTTTACATATTTCTTATGCACACTTCTTTCCCTTTACATATTTCTTATGCACACTTCTTTCCCTTTACATATTTCTTATGCACACTTCTTTCCCTTTACATATTTCTTATGCACACTTCTTTCCCTTTACATATTTCTTATGCACACTTCTTTCCCTTTACATATTTCTTATGCACACTTCTTTCCCTTTACATATTTCTTATGCACACTTCTTTCCCTTTACATATTTCTTATGCACACTTCTTTCCCTTTACATATTTCTTATGCACACTTCTTTCCCTTTACATATTTCTTATGCACACTTCTTTCCCTTTACATATTTCTTATGCACACTTCTTTCCCTTTACATATTTCTTATGCACACTTCTTTCCCTTTACATATTTCTTATGCACACTTCTTTCCCTTTACATATTTCTTATGCACACTTCTTTCCCTTTACATATTTCTTATGCACACTTCTTTCCCTTTACATATTTCTTATGCACACTTCTTTCCCTTTACATATTTCTTATGCACACTTCTTTCCCTTTACATATTTCTTATGCACACTTCTTTCCCTTTACATATTTCTTATGCACACTTCTTTCCCTTTACATATTTCTTATGCACACTTCTTTCCCTTTACATATTTCTTATGCACACTTCTTTCCCTTTACATATTTCTTATGCACACTTCTTTCCCTTTACATATTTCTTATGCACACTTCTTTCCCTTTACATATTTCTTATGCACACTTCTTTCCCTTTACATATTTCTTATGCACACTTCTTTCCCTTTACATATTTCTTATGCACACTTCTTTCCCTTTACATATTTCTTATGCACACTTCTTTCCCTTTACATATTTCTTATGCACACTTCTTTCCCTTTACATATTTCTTATGCACACTTCTTTCCCTTTACATATTTCTTATGCACACTTCTTTCCCTTTACATATTTCTTATGCACACTTCTTTCCCTTTACATATTTCTTATGCACACTTCTTTCCCTTTACATATTTCTTATGCACACTTCTTTCCCTTTACATATTTCTTATGCACACTTCTTTCCCTTTACATATTTCTTATGCACACTTCTTTCCCTTTACATATTTCTTATGCACACTTCTTTCCCTTTACATATTTCTTATGCACACTTCTTTCCCTTTACATATTTCTTATGCACACTTCTTTCCCTTTACATATTTCTTATGCACACTTCTTTCCCTTTACATATTTCTTATGCACACTTCTTTCCCTTTACATATTTCTTATGCACACTTCTTTCCCTTTACATATTTCTTATGCACACTTCTTTCCCTTTACATATTTCTTATGCACACTTCTTTCCCTTTACATATTTCTTATGCACACTTCTTTCCCTTTACATATTTCTTATGCACACTTCTTTCCCTTTACATATTTCTTATGCACACTTCTTTCCCTTTACATATTTCTTATGCACACTTCTTTCCCTTTACATATTTCTTATGCACACTTCTTTCCCTTTACATATTTCTTATGCACACTTCTTTCCCTTTACATATTTCTTATGCACACTTCTTTCCCTTTACATATTTCTTATGCACACTTCTTTCCCTTTACATATTTCTTATGCACACTTCTTTCCCTTTACATATTTCTTATGCACACTTCTTTCCCTTTACATATTTCTTATGCACACTTCTTTCCCTTTACATATTTCTTATGCACACTTCTTTCCCTTTACATATTTCTTATGCACACTTCTTTCCCTTTACATATTTCTTATGCACACTTCTTTCCCTTTACATATTTCTTATGCACACTTCTTTCCCTTTACATATTTCTTATGCACACTTCTTTCCCTTTACATATTTCTTATGCACACTTCTTTCCCTTTACATATTTCTTATGCACACTTCTTTCCCTTTACATATTTCTTATGCACACTTCTTTCCCTTTACATATTTCTTATGCACACTTCTTTCCCTTTACATATTTCTTATGCACACTTCTTTCCCTTTACATATTTCTTATGCACACTTCTTTCCCTTTACATATTTCTTATGCACACTTCTTTCCCTTTACATATTTCTTATGCACACTTCTTTCCCTTTACATATTTCTTATGCACACTTCTTTCCCTTTACATATTTCTTATGCACACTTCTTTCCCTTTACATATTTCTTATGCACACTTCTTTCCCTTTACATATTTCTTATGCACACTTCTTTCCCTTTACATATTTCTTATGCACACTTCTTTCCCTTTACATATTTCTTATGCACACTTCTTTCCCTTTACATATTTCTTATGCACACTTCTTTCCCTTTACATATTTCTTATGCACACTTCTTTCCCTTTACATATTTCTTATGCACACTTCTTTCCCTTTACATATTTCTTATGCACACTTCTTTCCCTTTACATATTTCTTATGCACACTTCTTTCCCTTTACATATTTCTTATGCACACTTCTTTCCCTTTACATATTTCTTATGCACACTTCTTTCCCTTTACATATTTCTTATGCACACTTCTTTCCCTTTACATATTTCTTATGCACACTTCTTTCCCTTTACATATTTCTTATGCACACTTCTTTCCCTTTACATATTTCTTATGCACACTTCTTTCCCTTTACATATTTCTTATGCACACTTCTTTCCCTTTACATATTTCTTATGCACACTTCTTTCCCTTTACATATTTCTTATGCACACTTCTTTCCCTTTACATATTTCTTATGCACACTTCTTTCCCTTTACATATTTCTTATGCACACTTCTTTCCCTTTACATATTTCTTATGCACACTTCTTTCCCTTTACATATTTCTTATGCACACTTCTTTCCCTTTACATATTTCTTATGCACACTTCTTTCCCTTTACATATTTCTTATGCACACTTCTTTCCCTTTACATATTTCTTATGCACACTTCTTTCCCTTTACATATTTCTTATGCACACTTCTTTCCCTTTACATATTTCTTATGCACACTTCTTTCCCTTTACATATTTCTTATGCACACTTCTTTCCCTTTACATATTTCTTATGCACACTTCTTTCCCTTTACATATTTCTTATGCACACTTCTTTCCCTTTACATATTTCTTATGCACACTTCTTTCCCTTTACATATTTCTTATGCACACTTCTTTCCCTTTACATATTTCTTATGCACACTTCTTTCCCTTTACATATTTCTTATGCACACTTCTTTCCCTTTACATATTTCTTATGCACACTTCTTTCCCTTTACATATTTCTTATGCACACTTCTTTCCCTTTACATATTTCTTATGCACACTTCTTTCCCTTTACATATTTCTTATGCACACTTCTTTCCCTTTACATATTTCTTATGCACACTTCTTTCCCTTTACATATTTCTTATGCACACTTCTTTCCCTTTACATATTTCTTATGCACACTTCTTTCCCTTTACATATTTCTTATGCACACTTCTTTCCCTTTACATATTTCTTATGCACACTTCTTTCCCTTTACATATTTCTTATGCACACTTCTTTCCCTTTACATATTTCTTATGCACACTTCTTTCCCTTTACATATTTCTTATGCACACTTCTTTCCCTTTACATATTTCTTATGCACACTTCTTTCCCTTTACATATTTCTTATGCACACTTCTTTCCCTTTACATATTTCTTATGCACACTTCTTTCCCTTTACATATTTCTTATGCACACTTCTTTCCCTTTACATATTTCTTATGCACACTTCTTTCCCTTTACATATTTCTTATGCACACTTCTTTCCCTTTACATATTTCTTATGCACACTTCTTTCCCTTTACATATTTCTTATGCACACTTCTTTCCCTTTACATATTTCTTATGCACACTTCTTTCCCTTTACATATTTCTTATGCACACTTCTTTCCCTTTACATATTTCTTATGCACACTTCTTTCCCTTTACATATTTCTTATGCACACTTCTTTCCCTTTACATATTTCTTATGCACACTTCTTTCCCTTTACATATTTCTTATGCACACTTCTTTCCCTTTACATATTTCTTATGCACACTTCTTTCCCTTTACATATTTCTTATGCACACTTCTTTCCCTTTACATATTTCTTATGCACACTTCTTTCCCTTTACATATTTACTCGAGGCTTTTCCCACATCATGTTTATTTCTTATGCACACTTCTTTCCCTTTACATATTTCTTATGCACACTTCTTTCCCTTTACATATTTCTTATGCACACTTCTTTCCCTTTACATATTTCTTATGCACACTTCTTTCCCTTTACATATTTCTTATGCACACTTCTTTCCCTTTACATATTTCTTATGCACACTTCTTTCCCTTTACATATTTCTTATGCACACTTCTTTCCCTTTACATATTTCTTATGCACACTTCTTTCCCTTTACATATTTCTTATGCACACTTCTTTCCCTTTACATATTTCTTATGCACACTTCTTTCCCTTTACATATTTCTTATGCACACTTCTTTCCCTTTACATATTTCTTATGCACACTTCTTTCCCTTTACATATTTCTTATGCACACTTCTTTCCCTTTACATATTTCTTATGCACACTTCTTTCCCTTTACATATTTCTTATGCACACTTCTTTCCCTTTACATATTTCTTATGCACACTTCTTTCCCTTTACATATTTCTTATGCACACTTCTTTCCCTTTACATATTTCTTATGCACACTTCTTTCCCTTTACATATTTCTTATGCACACTTCTTTCCCTTTACATATTTCTTATGCACACTTCTTTCCCTTTACATATTTCTTATGCACACTTCTTTCCCTTTACATATTTCTTATGCACACTTCTTTCCCTTTACATATTTCTTATGCACACTTCTTTCCCTTTACATATTTCTTATGCACACTTCTTTCCCTTTACATATTTCTTATGCACACTTCTTTCCCTTTACATATTTCTTATGCACACTTCTTTCCCTTTACATATTTCTTATGCACACTTCTTTCCCTTTACATATTTCTTATGCACACTTCTTTCCCTTTACATATTTCTTATGCACACTTCTTTCCCTTTACATATTTCTTATGCACACTTCTTTCCCTTTACATATTTCTTATGCACACTTCTTTCCCTTTACATATTTCTTATGCACACTTCTTTCCCTTTACATATTTCTTATGCACACTTCTTTCCCTTTACATATTTCTTATGCACACTTCTTTCCCTTTACATATTTCTTATGCACACTTCTTTCCCTTTACATATTTCTTATGCACACTTCTTTCCCTTTACATATTTCTTATGCACACTTCTTTCCCTTTACATATTTCTTATGCACACTTCTTTCCCTTTACATATTTCTTATGCACACTTCTTTCCCTTTACATATTCTTATGCACACTTCTTTCCCTTTACATATTTCTTATGCACACTTCTTTCCCTTTACATATTTCTTATGCACACTTCTTTCCCTTTACATATTTCTTATGCACACTTCTTCCCTTTACATATTTCTTATGCACACTTCTTTCCCTTTACATATTTCTTATGCACACTTCTTTTCCTTTACATATTTCTTATGCACACTTCTTTCCCTTTACATATTTCTTATGCACACTTCTTTCCCTTTACATATTTCTTATGCACACTTCTTTCCCTTTACATATGTCTTATGCACACTTCTTTCCCTTTACATATTTCTTATGCACACTTCTTTCCCTTTACATATTTCTTATGCACACTTCTTTCCCTTTACATATTTCTTATGCACACTTCTTTCCCTTTACATATTTCTTATGCACACTTCTTTCCCTTTACATATTTCTTATGCACACTTCTTTCCCTTTACATATTTCTTATGCACACTTCTTTCCCTTTACATATTTCTTATGCACACTTCTTTCCCTTTACATATTTCTTATGCACACTTCTTTCCCTTTACATATTTCTTATGCACACTTCTTTCCCTTTACATATTTCTTATGCACACTTCTTTCCTTTACATATTTCTTATGCACACTTCTTTCCCTTTACATATTTCTTATGCACACTTCTTTCCCTTTACATATTTCTTATGCACACTTCTTTCCCTTTACATATTTCTTATGCACACTTCTTTCCCTTTACATATTTCTTAGGCACACTTCTTTCCCTTTAAATATTTCTTATGCACACTTCTTTCCCTATACATATTTCTTATGCACACTTCTTTCCCTTTACATATTTCTTATGCACACTTCTTTCCCTTTACATATTTAACTCGAGGGCTTGTCCCGACATCATGTGTTTATTTCTTATGCACACTTCTTTCCCTTTACATATTTCTTATGCACACTTCTTTCCCTTTACATATTTCTTATGCACACTTCTTTCCCTTTACATATTTCTTATGCACACTTCTTTCCCTTTACATATTTCTTATGCACACTTCTTTCCCTTTACATATTTCTTATGCACACTTCTTTCCCTTTACATATTTCTTATGCACACTTCTTTCCCTTTACATATTTCTTATGCACACTTCTTTCCCTTTACATATTTCTTATGCACACTTCTTTCCCTTTACATATTTCTTATGCACACTTCTTTCCCTTTACATATTTCTTATGCACACTTCTTTCCCTTTACATATTTCTTATGCACACTTCTTTCCCTTAACATATTTCTTATGCACACTTCTTTCCCTTTACATATTTCTTATGCACACTTCTTTCCCTTTACATATTTCTTATGCACACTTCTTTCCCTTTACATATTTCTTATGCACACTTCTTTCCCTTTACATATTTCTTATGCACACTTCTTTCCCTTTACATATTTCTTATGCACACTTCTTTCCCTTTACATATTTCTTATGCACACTTCTTTCCCTTTACATATTTCTTATGCACACTTCTTTCCCTTTACATATTTCTTATGCACACTTCTTTCCCTTTACATGTTTAACTCGAGGGCTTGTTCCCACATCATGTGTTTATTTCTTATGCACACTTCTTTCCCTTTACATATTTCTTATGCACACTTCTTTCCCTTTACATATTTCTTATGCACACTTCTTTCCCTTTACATATTTAACTCGAGGGCTTGTTCCCACATCATGTGTTTATTTCTTATGCACACTTCTTTCCCTTTACATATTTCTTATGCACACTTCTTTCCCTTTACATATTTCTTATGCACACTTCTTTCCCTTTACATATTTCTTATGCACACTTCTTTCCCTTTACATATTTCTTATGCACACTTCTTTCCCTTTACATATTTCTTATGCACACTTCTTTCCCTTTACATATTTCTTATGCACACTTCTTTCCCTTTACATATTTCTTATGCACACTTCTTTCCCTTTACATATTTCTTATGCACACTTCTTTCCCTTTACATATTTCTTATGCACACTTCTTTCCCTTTACATATTTCTTATGCACACTTCTTTCCCTTTAGATATTTCTTATGCACACTTCTTTCCCTTTACATATTCATTATGCACACTTCTTTCCCTTTACATATTTCTTATGCACACTTCTTTCCCTTTACATATTTCTTATGCACACTTCTTTCCCTTTATTATTTCTTATGCACACTTCTTTCCCTTTACATATTTCTTATGCACACTTCTTTCCATTTACATATTTCTTATGCACACTTCTTTCCCTTTACATATTTCTTATGCACACTTCTTTCCCTTTACATATTTCTTATGCACACTTCTTTCCCTTTATTATTTCTTATGCACACTTCTTTCCCTTTACATATTTCTTATGCACACTTCTTTACCTTTACATAATTCTTATGCACACTTCTTTCCCTTTACATATTTCTTATGCACACTTCTTTCCCTTTACATATTTCTTATGCACACTTCTTTCCCTTTATATATTTCTTATGCACACTTCTTTCCCTTTACATATTTCTTATGCACACTTCTTTCCCTTTACATATTTAACTCGAGGGCTTGTTCCCACATCATGTGTTTATTTCTTATGCACACTTCTTTCCCTTTACATATTTAACTCGAGGGCTTGTTCCCACATCATGTGTTTATTTCTTATGCACACTTCTTTCCCTTTACATATTTCTTATGCACACTTCTTTCCCTTTACATATTTCTTATGCACACTTCTTTCCCTTTACATATTTAACTCGAGGGCTTGTTCCCACATCATGTGTTTATTTCTTATGCACACTTCTTTCCCTTTACATATTTCTTATGCACACTTCTTTCCCTTTACATATTTCTTATGCACACTTCTTTCCCTTTACATATTTCTTATGCACACCTCTTTCCCTTTATTATTTCTTATGCACACTTCTTTCCCTTTACATATTTCTTATGCACACTTCTTTCCCTTTACATATTTCTTATGCACACTTCTTTCCCTTTACATATTTCTTATGCACACTTCTTTCCCTTTACATATTTCTTATGCACACTTCTTTCCCTTTATATATTTCTTATGCACACTTCTTTCCCTTTACATATTTCTTATGCACACTTCTTTCCCTTTACATATTTAACTCGAAGGCTTGTTCCCACATCATGTGTTTATTTCTTATGCACACTTCTTTCCCTTTACATATTTAACTCGAGGGCTTGTTCCCACATCATGTGTTTATTTCTTATGCACACTTCTTTCCCTTTACATATTTCTTATGCACACTTCTTTCCCTTTACATATTTTTTATGCACACTTCTTTCCCTTTACATATTTAACTCGAGGGCTTGTTCCCACATCATGTCTTTATTTCTTATGCACACTTCTTTCCCTTTACATATTTCTTATGCACACTTCTTTCCCTTTACATATTTCTTATGCACACTTCTTTCCCTTTACATATTTTGTATGCACACTTCTTTCCCTTTACATATTTCTTATGCACACTTCTTTCCCTTTACATATTTCTTATGCACACTTCTTTCCCTTTACATATTTCTTATGCACACTTCTTTCCCTTTACATATTTCTTATGCACACTTCTTTCCCTTTACATATTTCTTATGCACACTTCTTTCCCTTTACATATTTCTTATGCACACTTCTTTCCCTTTACATATTTCTTATGCACACTTCTTTCCCTTTACATATTTCTTATGCACACTTCTTTCCCTTTACATATTTCTTATGCACACTTCTTTCCCTTTACATATTTCTTATGCACACTTCTTTCCCTTTACATATTTCTTATGCACACTTCTTTCCCTTTACATATTTCTTATGCACACTTCTTTCCCTTTACATATTTCTTATGCACACTTCTTTCCCTTTACATATTTCTTATGCACACTACTTTCCCTTTACATATTTCTTATGCACACTTCTTTCCCTTTACATATTTCTTATGCACACTTCTTTCCCTTTACATATTTCTTATGCACACTTCTTTCCCTTTACATATTTCTTAGGCACACTTCTTTCCCTTTACATATTTCTTATGCACACTTCTTTCCCTTTACATATTTCTTATGCACACTTCTTTCCCTTTACATATTTCTTATGCACACTTCTTTCCCTTTATTATTTCTTATGCACACTTCTTTCCCTTTACATATTTAACTCGAGGGCTTGTCCCGACATCATGTGTTTATTTCTTATGCACACTTCTTTCCCTTTACATATTTCTTATGCACACTTCTTTCCCTTTACATATTTCTTATGCACACTTCTTTCCCTTTACATATTTCTTATGCACACTTCTTTCCCTTTACATATTTCTTATGCACACTTCTTTCCCTTTACATATTTCTTATGCACACTTCTTTCCCTTTACATATTTCTTATGCACACTTCTTTCCCTTTACATATTTCTTATGCACACTTCTTTCCCTTTACATATTTCTTATGCACACTTCTTTCCCTTTACATATTTCTTATGCACACTTCTTTCCCTTTACATATTTCTTATGCACACTTCTTTCCCTTTACATATTTCTTATGCACACTTCTTTCCCTTTACATATTTCTTATGCACACTTCTTTCCCTTTACATATTTCTTATGCACACTTCTTTCCCTTTACATATTTCTTATGCACACTTCTTTCCCTTTACATATTTCTTATGCACACTTCTTTCCCTTTACATATTTCTTATGCACACTTCTTTCCCTTTACATATTTCTTATGCACACTTCTTTCCCTTTACATGTTTAACTCGAGGGCTTGTTCCCACATCATGTGTTTATTTCTTATGCACACTTCTTTCCCTTTACATATTTCTTATGCACACTTCTTTCCCTTTACATATTTCTTATGCACACTTCTTTGCCTTTACATATTTAACTCGAGGGCTTGTTCCCACATCATGTGTTTATTTCTTATGCACACTTCTTTCCCTTTACATATTTCTTATGCACACTTCTTTCCCTTTACATATTTCTTATGCACACTTCTTTCCCTTTACATATTTCTTATGCACACTTCTTTCCCTTTACATATTTCTTATGCACACTTCTTTCCCTTTACATATTTCTTATGCACACTTCTTTCCCTTTACATATTTCTTATGCACACTTCTTTCCCTTTACATATTTCTTATGCACACTTCTTTCCCTTTACATATTTCTTATGCACACTTCTTTCCCTTTACATATTTCTTATGCACACTTCTTTCCCTTTACATATTTCTTATGCACACTTCTTTCCCTTTACATATTTCTTATGCACACTTCTTTCCCTTTACATATTTCTTATGCACACTTCTTTCCCTTTACATATTCATTATGCACACTTCTTTCCCTTTACATATTTCTTATGCACACTTCTTTCCCTTTACATATTTCTTATGCACACTTCTTTCCCTTTATTATTTCTTATGCACACTTCTTTCCCTTTACATATTTCTTATGCACACTTCTTTCCATTTACATATTTCTTATGCACACTTCTTTCCCTTTACATATTTCTTATGCACACTTCTTTCCCTTTACATATTTCTTATGCACACTTCTTTCCCTTTATTATTTCTTATGCACACTTCTTTCCCTTTACATATTTCTTATGCACACTTCTTTACCTTTACATAATTCTTATGCACACTTCTTTCCCTTTACATATTTCTTATGCACACTTCTTTCCCTTTACATATTTCTTATGCACACTTCTTTCCCTTTATATATTTCTGATGCACACTTCTTTCCCTTTACATATTTCTTATGCACACTTCTTTCCCTTTACATATTTAACTCGAGGGCTTGTTCCCACATCATGTGTTTATTTCTTATGCACACTTCTTTCCCTTTACATATTTAACTCGAGGGCTTGTTCCCACATCATGTGTTTATTTCTTATGCACACTTCTTTCCCTTTACATATTTCTTATGCACACTTCTTTCCCTTTACATATTTCTTATGCACACTTCTTTCCCTTTACATATTTCTTATGCACACTTCTTTCCCTTTACATATTTCTTATGCACACTTCTTTCCCTTTACATATTTCTTATGCACACTTCTTTCCCTTTACATATTTCTTATGCACACTTCTTTCCCTTTACATATTTCTTATGCACACTTCTTTCCCTTTACATATTTCTTATGCACACTTCTTTCCCTTTACATATTTCTTATGCACACTTCTTTCCCTTTACATATTTCTTATGCACACTTCTTTCCCTTTACATATTTCTTATGCACACTTCTTTCCCTTTACATATTTCTTATGCACACTTCTTTCCCTTTACATGTTTAACTCGAGGGCTTGTTCCCACATCATGTGTTTATTTCTTATGCACACTTCTTTCCCTTTACATATTTCTTATGCACACTTCTTTCCCTTTACATATTTCTTATGCACACTTCTTTGCCTTTACATATTTAACTCGAGGGCTTGTTCCCACATCATGTGTTTATTTCTTATGCACACTTCTTTCCCTTTACATATTTCTTATGCACACTTCTTTCCCTTTACATATTTCTTATGCACACTTCTTTCCCTTTACATATTTCTTATGCACACTTCTTTCCCTTTACATATTTCTTATGCACACTTCTTTCCCTTTACATATTTCTTATGCACACTTCTTTCCCTTTACATATTTCTTATGCACACTTCTTTCCCTTTACATATTTCTTATGCACACTTCTTTCCCTTTACATATTTCTTATGCACACTTCTTTCCCTTTACATATTTCTTATGCACACTTCTTTCCCTTTACATATTTCTTATGCACACTTCTTTCCCTTTACATATTTCTTATGCACACTTCTTTCCCTTTACATATTTCTTATGCACACTTCTTTCCCTTTACATATTCATTATGCACACTTCTTTCCCTTTACATATTTCTTATGCACACTTCTTTCCCTTTACATATTTCTTATGCACACTTCTTTCCCTTTATTATTTCTTATGCACACTTCTTTCCCTTTACATATTTCTTATGCACACTTCTTTCCATTTACATATTTCTTATGCACACTTCTTTCCCTTTACATATTTCTTATGCACACTTCTTTCCCTTTACATATTTCTTATGCACACTTCTTTCCCTTTATTATTTCTTATGCACACTTCTTTCCCTTTACATATTTCTTATGCACACTTCTTTACCTTTACATAATTCTTATGCACACTTCTTTCCCTTTACATATTTCTTATGCACACTTCTTTCCCTTTACATATTTCTTATGCACACTTCTTTCCCTTTATATATTTCTGATGCACACTTCTTTCCCTTTACATATTTCTTATGCACACTTCTTTCCCTTTACATATTTAACTCGAGGGCTTGTTCCCACATCATGTGTTTATTTCTTATGCACACTTCTTTCCCTTTACATATTTAACTCGAGGGCTTGTTCCCACATCATGTGTTTATTTCTTATGCACACTTCTTTCCCTTTACATATTTCTTATGCACACTTCTTTCCCTTTACATATTTCTTATGCACACTTCTTTCCCTTTACATATTTAACTCGAGGGCTTGTTCCCACATCATGTGTTTATTTCTTATGCACACTTCTTTCCCTTTACATATTTCTTATGCACACTTCTTTCCCTTTACATATTTCTTATGCACACTTCTTTCCCTTTACATATTTCTTATGCACACTTCTTTCCCTTTATTATTTCTTATGCACACTTCTTTCCATTTACATATTTCTTATGCACACTTCTTTCCCTTTACATATTTCTTATGCACACTTCTTTCCCTTTACATATTTCTTATGCACACTTCTTTCCCTTTACATATTTCTTATGCACACTTCTTTCCCTTTACATATTTCTTATGCACACTTCTTTCCCTTTACATATTTCTTATGCACACTTCTTTCCCTTTACATATTTCTTATGCACACTTCTTTCCCTTTACATATTTCTTATGCACACTTCTTTCCCTTTACATATTTCTTATGCACACTTCTTTCCCTTTACATATTTCTTATGCACACTTCTTTCCCTTTACATATTTCTTATGCACACTTCTTTCCCTTTACATATTTCTTATGCACACTTCTTTCCCTTTACATATTTCGTATGCACACTTCTTTCCCTTTACATATTTCTTATGCACACTTCTTTCCCTTTACATATTTCTTATGCACACTTCTTTCCCTTTACATATTTCTTATGCACACTTCTTTCCCTTTACATATTTCTTATGCACACTTCTTTCCTTTTACATATTTCTTATGCACACTTCTTTCCCTTTACATATTTCTTATGCACACTTCTTTCCCTTTACATATTTCTTATGCACACTTCTTTCCCTTTACATATTTCTTATGCACACTTCTTTCCCTTTACATATTTCTTATGCACACTTCTTTCCCTTTACATATTTCTTATGCACACTTCTTTCCCTTTACATATTTCTTATGCACACTTCTTTCCCTATACATATTTCTTATGCACACTTCTTTCCCTTTACATATTTAACTCGAGGGCTTGTTCCCACATCATGTGTTTATTTCTTATGCACACTTCTTTCCCTTTACATATTTCTTATGCACACTTCTTTCCCTTTACATATTTCTTATGCACACTTCTTTCCCTTTACATATTTCTTATGCACACTTCTTTCCCTTTACATATTTCTTATGCACACTTCTTTCCCTTTACATATTTCTTATGCACACTTCTTTCCCTTTACATATTTCTTATGCACACTTCTTTCCCTTTACATATTTCTTATGCACACTTCTTTCCCTTTACATATTTCTTATGTACACTTCTTTCCCTTTACATATTTCTTATGCACACTTCTTTCCCTTTACATATTTCTTATGCACACTTCTTTCCCTTTACATATTTATTATGCACACTTCTTTCCCTTTACATATTTCTTACGCACACTTCTTTCCCTTTACATATTTATTATGCACACTTCTTTCCCTTTACATATTTCTTATGCACACTTCTTTCCCTTTACATATTTCTTATGCACACTTCTTTCCATTTACATATTTCTTATGCACACTTCTTTCCCTTTACATATTTTTTATGCACACTTCTTTCCCTTTACATATTTCTTATGCACACTTCTTTCCCTTTACATATTTCTTATGCACACTTCTTTCCCTTTACATATTTCTTATGCACACTTCTTTCCCTTTACATATTTCTTATGCACACTTCTTTCCCTTTACATATTTCTTATGCACACTTCTTTCCCTTTACATATTTCTTATGCACACTTCTTTCCCTTTACATATTTCTTATGCACACTTCTTTCCCTTTACATATTTCTTATGCACACTTCTTTCCCTTTACATATTTCTTATGCACACTTCTTTCCCTTTACATATTTCTTATGCACACTTCTTTCCCTTTAGATATTTCTTATGCACACTTCTTTCCCTTTACATATTTCTTATGCACACTTCTTTCCCTTTACACATTTCTTATGCACACTTCTTTCCCTTTACATATTTCTTATGCACACTTCTTTCCCTTTACATATTTCTTATGCACACTTCTTTCCCTTTACATATTTCTTATGCACACTTCTTTCCCTTTACATATTTCTTATGCACACTTCTTTCCCTTTACATATTTCTTATGCACACTTCTTTCCCTTTACATATTTCTTATGCACACTTCTTTCCCTTTACATATTTCTTATGTACACTTCTTTCCCTTTACATATTTCTTATGCACACTTCTTTCCCTTTACATATTTCTTATGCACACTTCTTTCCCTTTACATATTTATTATGCACACTTCTTTCCCTTTACATATTTCTTATGCACACTTCTTTCCCTATACATATTTCTTATGCACACTTCTTTCCCTTTACATATTTAACTCGAGGGCTTGTTCCCACATCATGTGTTTATTTCTTATGCACACTTCTTTCCCTTTACATATTTCTTATGCACACTTCTTTCCCTTTACATATTTCTTATGCACACTTCTTTCCCTTTACATATTTCTTATGCACACTTCTTTCCCTTTACATATTTCTTATGCACACTTCTTTCCCTTTACATATTTCTTATGCACACTTCTTTCCCTTTACATATTTCTTATGCACACTTCTTTCCCTTTACATATTTCTTATGCACACTTCTTTCCCTTTACATATTTCTTATGCACACTTCTTTCCCTTTACATATTTCTTATGCACACTTCTTTCCATTTACATATTTCTTATGCACACTTCTTTCCCTTTACATATTTATTATGCACACTTCTTTCCCTTTACATATTTCTTATGCACACTTCTTTCCCTTTACATATTTATTATGCACACTTCTTTCCCTTTACATATTTCTTATGCACACTTCTTTCCCTTTACATATTTCTTATGCACACTTCTTTCCATTTACATATTTCTTATGCACACTTCTTTCCCTTTACATATTTCTTATGCACACTTCTTTCCCTTTACATATTTCTTATGCACACTTCTTTCCCTTTACATATTTCTTATGCACACTTCTTTCCCTTTACATATTTCTTATGCACACTTCTTTCCCTTTACATATTTCTTATGCACACTTCTTTCCCTTTACATATTTCTTATGCACACTTCTTTCCCTTTACATATTTCTTATGCACACTTCTTTCCCTTTACATATTTCTCATGCACACTTCTTTCCCTTTACATATTTCTTATGCACACTTCTTTCCCTTTACATATTTCTTATGCACACTTCTTTCCCTTTACATATTTCTTATGCACACTTCTTTCCCTTTACATATTTCTTATGCACACTTCTTTCCCTTTACATATTTCTTATGCACACTTCTTTCCCTTTACACATTTCTTATGCACACTTCTTTCCCTTTACATATTTCTTATGCACACTTCTTTCCCTTTACATATTTCTTATGCACACTTCTTTCCCTTTACATATTTCTTATGCACACTTCTTTCCCTTTACATATTTCTTATGCACACTTCTTTCCCTTTACATATTTCTTATGCACACTTCTTTCCCTTTACATATTTCTTATGCACACTTCTTTCCCTTTACATATTTCTTATGTACACTTCTTTCCCTTTACATATTTCTTATGCACACTTCTTTCCCTTTACATATTTCTTATGCACACTTCTTTCCCTTTACATATTTCTTATGCACACTTCTTTCCCTTTACATATTTCTTATGCACACTTCTTTCCCTTTACATATTTCTTATGCACACTTCTTTCCCTTTACATATTTCTTATGCACACTTCTTTCCCTTTACATATTTCTTATGCACACTTCTTTCCCTTTACATATTTCTTATGCACACTTCTTTCCCTTTACATATTTCTTATGCACACTTCTTTCCCTTTACATATTTCTTATGCACACTTCTTTCCCTTTACATATTTCTTATGCACACTTCTTTCCCTTCTTACATATTTCTTATGCACACTTCTTTCCCTTTACATATTTCTTATGCACACTTCTTTCCCTTTACATATTTCTTATGCACACTTCTTTCCCTTTACATATTTCTTATGCACACTTCTTTCCCTTTACATATTTCTTATGCACACTTCTTTCCCTTTACATATTTCTTATGCACACTTCTTTCCCTTTACATATTTCTTATGCACACTTCTTTCCCTTTACATATTTCTTATGCACACTTCTTTCCCTTTACATATTTCTTATGCACACTTCTTTCCCTTTACATATTTCTTATGCACACTTCTTTCCCTTTACATATTTCTTATGCACACTTCTTTCCCTTTACATATTTCTTATGCACACTTCTTTCCCTTTACATATTTCTTATGCACACTTCTTTCCCTTTACATATTTCTTATGCACACTTCTTTCCCTTTACATATTTCTTATGCACACTTCTTTCCCTTTACATATTTCTTATGCACACTTCTTTCCCTTTACATATTTCTTATGCACACTTCTTTCCCTTTACATATTTCTTATGCACACTTCTTTCCCTTTACATATTTCTTATGCACACTTCTTTCCCTTTACATATTTCTTATGCACACTTCTTTCCCTTTACATATTTCTTATGCACACTTCTTTCCCTTTACATATTTCTTATGCACACTTCTTTCCCTTTACATATTTCTTATGCACACTTCTTTCCCTTTACATATTTCTTATGCACACTTCTTTCCCTTTACATATTTCTTATGCACACTTCTTTCCCTTTACATATTTCTTATGCACACTTCTTTCCTTTACATATTTCTTATGCACACTTCTTTCCCTTTACATATTTCTTATGCACACTTCTTTCCCTTTACATATTTCTTATGCACACTTCTTTCCCTTTACATATTTCTTATGCACACTTCTTTCCCTTTACATATTTCTTATGCACACTTCTTTCCCTTTACATATTTCTTATGCACACTTCTTTCCCTTTACATATTTCTTATGCACACTTCTTTCCCTTTACATATTTAACTCGAGGCTTGTTCCCACATCATGTGTTTATTTCTTATGCACACTTCTTTCCCTTTACATATTTACTCGAGGGCTTGTTCCCACATCATGTGTTTATTTCTTATGCACACTTCTTTCCCTTTACATATTTCTTATGCACACTTCTTTCCCTTTACATATTTCTTATGCACACTTTCCCTTTACATATTTCTTATGCACACTTCTTTCCCTTTACATATTTCTTATGCACACTTCTTTCCCTTTACATATTTCTTATGCACACTTCTTTCCCTTTACATATTTCTTATGCACACTTCTTTCCCTTTACATATTTCTTATGCACACTTCTTTCCCTTTACATATTTCTTATGCACACTTCTTTCCCTTTACATATTTCTTATGCACACTTCTTTCCCTTTACATATTTCTTATGCACACTTCTTTCCCTTTACATATTTCTTATGCACACTTCTTTCCCTTTACATATTTCTTATGCACACTTCTTTCCCTTTACATATTTCTTATGCACACTTCTTTCCCTTTACATATTTCTTATGCACACTTCTTTCCCTTTACATATTTCTTATGCACACTTCTTTCCCTTTACATATTTCTTATGCACACTTCTTTCCCTTTACATATTTCTTATGCACACTTCTTTCCCTTTACATATTTCTTATGCACACTTCTTTCCCTTTACATATTTCTTATGCACACTTCTTTCCCTTTACATATTTCTTATGCACACTTCTTTCCCTTTACATATTTCTTATGCACACTTCTTTCCCTTTACATATTTCTTATGCACACTTCTTTCCCTTTACATATTTCTTATGCACACTTCTTTCCCTTTACATATTTCTTATGCACACTTCTTTCCCTTTACATATTTCTTATGCACACTTCTTTCCCTTTACATATTTCTTATGCACACTTCTTTCCCTTTACATATTTCTTATGCACACTTCTTTCCCTTTACATATTTCTTATGCACACTTCTTTCCCTTTACATATTTCTTATGCACACTTCTTTCCCTTTACATATTTCTTATGCACACTTCTTTCCCTTTACATATTTCTTATGCACACTTCTTTCCCTTTACATATTTCTTATGCACACTTCTTTCCCTTTACATATTTCTTATGCACACTTCTTTCCCTTTACATATTTCTTATGCACACTTCTTTCCCTTTACATATTTCTTATGCACACTTCTTTCCCTTTACATATTTCTTATGCACACTTCTTTCCCTTTACATATTTCTTATGCACACTTCTTTCCCTTTACATATTTCTTATGCACACTTCTTTCCCTTTACATATTTCTTATGCACACTTCTTTCCCTTTACATATTTCTTATGCACACTTCTTTCCCTTTACATATTTCTTATGCACACTTCTTTCCCTTTACATATTTCTTATGCACACTTCTTTCCCTTTACATATTTCTTATGCACACTTCTTTCCCTTTACATATTTCTTATGCACACTTCTTTCCCTTTACATATTTCTTATGCACACTTCTTTCCCTTTACATATTTCTTATGCACACTTCTTTCCCTTTACATATTTCTTATGCACACTTCTTTCCCTTTACATATTTCTTATGCACACTTCTTTCCCTTTACATATTTCTTATGCACACTTCTTTCCCTTTACATATTTCTTATGCACACTTCTTTCCCTTTACATATTTCTTATGCACACTTCTTTCCCTTTACATATTTCTTATGCACACTTCTTTCCCTTTACATATTTCTTATGCACACTTCTTTCCCTTTACATATTTCTTATGCACACTTCTTTCCCTTTACATATTTCTTATGCACACTTCTTTCCCTTTACATATTTCTTATGCACACTTCTTTCCCTTTACATATTTCTTATGCACACTTCTTTCCCTTTACATATTTCTTATGCACACTTCTTTCCCTTTACATATTTCTTATGCACACTTCTTTCCCTTTACATATTTCTTATGCACACTTCTTTCCCTTTACATATTTCTTATGCACACTTCTTTCCCTTTACATATTTCTTATGCACACTTCTTTCCCTTTACATATTTCTTATGCACACTTCTTTCCCTTTACATATTTCTTATGCACACTTCTTTCCCTTTACATATTTCTTATGCACACTTCTTTCCCTTTACATATTTCTTATGCACACTTCTTTCCCTTTACATATTTCTTATGCACACTTCTTTCCCTTTACATATTTCTTATGCACACTTCTTTCCCTTTACATATTTCTTATGCACACTTCTTTCCCTTTACATATTTCTTATGCACACTTCTTTCCCTTTACATATTTCTTATGCACACTTCTTTCCCTTTACATATTTCTTATGCACACTTCTTTCCCTTTACATATTTCTTATGCACACTTCTTTCCCTTTACATATTTCTTATGCACACTTCTTTCCCTTTACATATTTCTTATGCACACTTCTTTCCCTTTACATATTTCTTATGCACACTTCTTTCCCTTTACATATTTCTTATGCACACTTCTTTCCCTTTACATATTTCTTATGCACACTTCTTTCCCTTTACATATTTCTTATGCACACTTCTTTCCCTTTACATATTTCTTATGCACACTTCTTTCCCTTTACATATTTCTTATGCACACTTCTTTCCCTTTACATATTTCTTATGCACACTTCTTTCCCTTTACATATTTCTTATGCACACTTCTTTCCCTTTACATATTTCTTATGCACACTTCTTTCCCTTTACATATTTCTTATGCACACTTCTTTCCCTTTACATATTTCTTATGCTACACTTCTTTCCCTTTACATATTTCTTATGCACACTTCTTTCCCTTTACATATTTAACTCGAGGGCTTGTTCCCACATCATGTGTTTATTTCTTATGCACACTTCTTTCCCTTTACATATTTAACTCGAGGGCTTGTTCCCACATCATGTGTTTATTTCTTATTCCTTTACATATTTCTTATGCACACTTCTTTCCCTTTACATATTTCTTATGCACACTTCTTTCCCTTTACATATTTCTTATGCACACTTCTTTCCCTTTACATATTTCTTATGCACACTTCTTTCCCTTTACATATTTCTTATGCACACTTCTTTCCCTTTACATATTTCTTATGCACACTTCTTTCCCTTTACATATTTCGTATGCACCCTTCTTTCCCTTTACATATTTCTTATGCACACTTCTTTCCCTTTACATATTTCTTATGCACACTTCTTTCCCTTTACATATTTCTTATGCACACTTCTTTCCCTTTACATATTTCTTATGCACACTTCTTTCCCTTTACATATTTCTTATGCACACTTCTTTCCCTTTACATATTTCTTATGCACACTTCTTTCCTTTACATATTTCTTATGCACACTTATTTCCCTTTACATATTTCTTATGCACACTTCTTTCCCTTTACATATTTCTTATGCACACTTCTTTCATTTACATATTTCTTATGCACACTTCTTTCCCTTTACATATTTCTTATGCACACTTCTTTCCCTTTACATATTTCTTATGCACACTTATTTCCCTTTACATATTTCTTATGCACACTTCTTTCCCTTTACATATTTCTTATGCACACTTCTTTCCCTTTACATATTTCTTATGCACACTTCTTTCCCTTTACATATTTCTTATGCACACTTCTTTCCTTTACATATTTCTTATGCACACTTATTTCCCTTTACATATTTCTTATGCACACTTCTTTCCCTTTACATATTTCTTATGCACACTTCTTTCCCTGTACATATTTCTTATGCACACTTCTTTCCCTTTACATATTTCTTATGCACACTTCTTTCCCTTTACATATTTCTTATGCACACTTCTTTCCCTTTACATATTTCGTATGCACACTTCTTTCCCTTTACATATTTCTTATGCACACTTCTTTCCCTTTACATATTTCTTATGCACACTTCTTTCCCTTTACATATTTCTTATGCACACTTCTTTCCCTTTACATATTTCTTATGCACACTTCTTTCCCTTTACATATGTCTTATGCACACTTCTTTCCCTTTACATATTTCTTATGCACACTTCTTTCCCTTTACATATTTCTTATGCACACTTCTTTCCTTTACATATTTCTTATGCACACTTATTTCCCTTTACATATTTCTTATGCACACTTCTTTCCCTTTACATATTTCTTATGCACACTTCTTTCCCTTTACATATTTCTTATGCACACTTCTTTCCCTTTACATATTTCTTATGCACACTTCTTTCCCTTTACATATTTCTTATGCACACTTCTTTCCCTTTACTTATCTCTTATGCACACTTCTTTCCCTTTACATATTTCGTATGCACACTTCTTTCCCTTTACATATTTCGTATGCACCCTTCTTTCCCTTTACATATTTCTTATGCACACTTCTTTCCCTTTACATATTTCTTATGCACACTTCTTTCCCTTTACATATTTCTTATGCACACTTCTTTCCCTTTACATATTTCTTATGCACACTTCTTTCCCTTTACATATTTCTTATGCACACTTCTTTCCCTTTACATATTGCTTATGCACACTTCTTTCCCTTTACATATTTCTTATGCACACTTCTTTCCCTTTACATATTTCTTATGCACACTTCTTTCCCTTTACATATTTCTTATGCACACTTCTTTCCCTTTACATATTTCTTATGCACACTTCTTTCCCTTTACATATTTCTTATGCACACTTCTTTCCCTTTACATATTTCTTATGCACACTTCTTTCCCTTTACATATTTCTTATGCACACTTCTTTCCCTTTACATATTTCTTATGCACACTTCTTTCCTTTACATATTTCTTATGCACACTTATTTCCCTTTACATATTTCTTATGCACACTTCTTTCCCTTTACATATTTCTTATGCACACTTCTTTCCCTTTACATATTTCTTATGCACACTTCTTTCCCTTTACATATTTCTTATGCACACTTCTTTCCCTTTACATATTTCTTATGCACACTTCTTTCCCTTTACATATGTCTTATGCACACTTCTTTCCCTTTACATATTTCTTATGCACACTTCTTTCCCTTTACATATTTCTTATGCACACTTCTTTCCCTTTACATATTTCTTATGCACACTTCTTTCCCTTTACATATTTCTTATGCACACTTCTTTCCCTTTACATATTTCTTATGCACACTTCTTTCCCTTTACATATTTCTTATGCACACTTCTTTCCCTTTACATATTTCTTATGCACACTTCTTTCCCTTTACATATTTCTTATGCACACTTCTTTCCCTTTACATATTTCTTATGCACACTTCTTTCCCTTTACATATTTCTTATGCACACTTCTTTCCCTTTACATATTTCTTATGCACACTTCTTTCCTTTACATATTTCTTATGCACACTTATTTCCCTTTACATATTTCTTATGCACACTTCTTTCCCTTTACATATTTCTTATGCACACTTCTTTCCCTTTACATATTTCTTATGCACACTTCTTTCCCTTTACATATTTCTTATGCACACTTCTTTCCCTTTACATATTTCTTATGCACACTTCTTTCCCTTTACATATGTCTTATGCACACTTCTTTCCCTTTACATATTTCTTATGCACACTTCTTTCCCTTTACATATTTCTTATGCACACTTCTTTCCCTTTACATATTTCTTATGCACACTTCTTTCCCTTTACATATTTCTTATGCACACTTCTTTCCCTTTACATATTTCTTATGCACACTTCTTTCCCTTTACATATTTCTTATGCACACTTCTTTCCCTTTACATATTTCTTATGCACACTTCTTTCCCTTTACATATTTCTTATGCACACTTCTTTCCCTTTACATATTTCTTATGCACACTTCTTTCCCTTTACATATTTCTTATGCACACTTCTTTCCCTTTACATATTTCTTATGCACACTTCTTTCCCTTTACATATTTCTTATGAACACTTCTTTCCCTTTACATATTTCGTATGCACACATCTTTCCCTTTACATATTTCTTATGCACACTTCTTTCCCTTTACATATTTCGTATGCACACTTCTTTCCCTTTACATATTACTTATGCACACTTCTTTCCCTTTACATATTTCTTATGCACACTTCTTTCCCTTTACATATTTCTTATGCACACTTCTTTCCCTTTACATATTTCTTATGCACACTTCGTTCCCTTTACATATTTCTTATGCACACTTCTTTCCCTTTACATATTTCTTATGCACACTTCTTTCCCTTTACATATTTCTTATGCACACTTCTTTCCCTTTACATATTTCTTATGCACACTTCTTTCCCTTTACATATTTCTTATGCACACTTCTTTCCCTTTACATATTTCTTATGCACACTTCTTTCCCTTTACATATTTCTTATGCACACTTCTTTCCCTTTACATATTTCTTATGCACTCTTACACTTCTTTCCCTTTACATATTTCTTATGCACACTTCTTTCCCTTTACATATTTCTTATGCACACTTCTTTCCCTTTACATATTTCTTATGCACACTTCTTTCCCTTTACATATTTCTTATGCACACTTCTTTCCCTTTACATATTTCTTATGCACACTTCTTTCCCTTTACATATTTCTTATGCACACTTCTTTCCCTTTACATATTTCTTATGCACACTTCTTTCCCTTTACATATTTCTTATGCACACTTCTTTCCCTTTACATATTTCTTATGCACACTTCTTTCCCTTTACATATTTCTTATGCACACTTCTTTCCCTTTACATATTTCTTATGCACACTTCTTTCCCTTTACATATTTCTTATGCACACTTCTTTCCCTTTACATATTTCTTATGCACACTTCTTTCCCTTTACATATTTCTTATGCACACTTCTTTCCCTTTACATATTTCTTATGCACACTTCTTTCCCTTTACATATTTCTTATGCACACTTCTTTCCCTTTACATATTTCTTATGCACACTTCTTTCCCTTTACATATTTCTTATGCACACTTCTTTCCCTTTACATATTTCTTATGCACACTTCTTTCCCTTTACATATTTCTTATGCACACTTCTTTCCCTTTACATATTTCTTATGCACACTTCTTTCCCTTTACATATTTCTTATGCACACTTCTTTCCCTTTACATATTTCTTATGCACACTTCTTTCCCTTTACATATTTCTTATGCACACTTCTTTCCCTTTACATATTTCTTATGCACACTTCTTTCCCTTTACATATTTCTTATGCACACTTCTTTCCCTTTACATATTTCTTATGCACACTTCTTTCCCTTTACATATTTCTTATGCACACTTCTTTCCCTTTACATATTTCTTATGCACACTTCTTTCCCTTTACATATTTCTTATGCACACTTCTTTCCCTTTACATATTTCTTATGCACACTTCTTTCCCTTTACATATTTCTTATGCACACTTCTTTCCCTTTACATATTTCTTATGCACACTTCTTTCCCTTTACATATTTCTTATGCACACTTCTTTCCCTTTACATATTTCTTATGCACACTTCTTTCCCTTTACATATTTCTTATGCACACTTCTTTCCCTTTACATATTTCTTATGCACACTTCTTTCCCTTTACATATTTCTTATGCACACTTCTTTCCCTTTACATATTTCTTATGCACACTTCTTTCCCTTTACATATTTCTTATGCACACTTCTTTCCCTTTACATATTTCTTATGCACACTTCTTTCCCTTTACATATTTCTTATGCACACTTCTTTCCCTTTACATATTTCTTATGCACACTTCTTTCCCTTTACATATTTCTTATGCACACTTCTTTCCCTTTACATATTTCTTATGCACACTTCTTTCCCTTTACATATTTCTTATGCACACTTCTTTCCCTTTACATATTTCTTATGCACACTTCTTTCCCTTTACATATTTCTTATGCACACTTCTTTCCCTTTACATATTTCTTATGCACACTTCTTTCCCTTTACATATTTCTTATGCACACTTCTTTCCCTTTACATATTTCTTATGCACACTTCTTTCCCTTTACATATTTCTTATGCACACTTCTTTCCCTTTACATATTTCTTATGCACACTTCTTTCCCTTTACATATTTCTTATGCACACTTCTTTCCCTTTACATATTTCTTATGCACACTTCTTTCCCTTTACATATTTCTTATGCACACTTCTTTCCCTTTACATATTTCTTATGCACACTTCTTTCCCTTTACATATTTCTTATGCACACTTCTTTCCCTTTACATATTTCTTATGCACACTTCTTTCCCTTTACATATTTCTTATGCACACTTCTTTCCCTTTACATATTTCTTATGCACACTTCTTTCCCTTTACATATTTCTTATGCACACTTCTTTCCCTTTACATATTTCTTATGCACACTTCTTTCCCTTTACATATTTCTTATGCACACTTCTTTCCCTTTACATATTTCTTATGCACACTTCTTTCCCTTTACATATTTCTTATGCACACTTCTTTCCCTTTACATATTTCTTATGCACACTTCTTTCCCTTTACATATTTCTTATGCACACTTCTTTCCCTTTACATATTTCTTATGCACACTTCTTTCCCTTTACATATTTCTTATGCACACTTCTTTCCCTTTACATATTTCTTATGCACACTTCTTTCCCTTTACATATTTCTTATGCACACTTCTTTCCCTTTACATATTTCTTATGCACACTTCTTTCCCTTTACATATTTCTTATGCACACTTCTTTCCCTTTACATATTTCTTATGCACACTTCTTTCCCTTTACATATTTCTTATGCACACTTCTTTCCCTTTACATATTTCTTATGCACACTTCTTTCCCTTTACATATTTCTTATGCACACTTCTTTCCCTTTACATATTTCTTATGCACACTTCTTTCCCTTTACATATTTCTTATGCACACTTCTTTCCCTTTACATATTTCTTATGCACACTTCTTTCCCTTTACATATTTCTTATGCACACTTCTTTCCCTTTACATATTTCTTATGCACACTTCTTTCCCTTTACATATTTCTTATGCACACTTCTTTCCCTTTACATATTTCTTATGCACACTTCTTTCCCTTTACATATTTCTTATGCACACTTCTTTCCCTTTACATATTTCTTATGCACACTTCTTTCCCTTTACATATTTCTTATGCACACTTCTTTCCCTTTACATATTTCTTATGCACACTTCTTTCCCTTTACATATTTCTTATGCACACTTCTTTCCCTTTACATATTTCTTATGCACACTTCTTTCCCTTTACATATTTCTTATGCACACTTCTTTCCCTTTACATATTTCTTATGCACACTTCTTTCCCTTTACATATTTCTTATGCACACTTCTTTCCCTTTACATATTTCTTATGCACACTTCTTTCCCTTTACATATTTCTTATGCACACTTCTTTCCCTTTACATATTTCTTATGCACACTTCTTTCCCTTTACATATTTCTTATGCACACTTCTTTCCCTTTACATATTTCTTATGCACACTTCTTTCCCTTTACATATTTCTTATGCACACTTCTTTCCCTTTACATATTTCTTATGCACACTTCTTTCCCTTTACATATTTCTTATGCACACTTCTTTCCCTTTACATATTTCTTATGCACACTTCTTTCCCTTTACATATTTCTTATGCACACTTCTTTCCCTTTACATATTTCTTATGCACACTTCTTTCCCTTTACATATTTCTTATGCACACTTCTTTCCCTTTACATATTTCTTATGCACACTTCTTTCCCTTTACATATTTCTTATGCACACTTCTTTCCCTTTACATATTTCTTATGCACACTTCTTTCCCTTTACATATTTCTTATGCACACTTCTTTCCCTTTACATATTTCTTATGCACACTTCTTTCCCTTTACATATTTCTTATGCACACTTCTTTCCCTTTACATATTTCTTATGCACACTTCTTTCCCTTTACATATTTCTTATGCACACTTCTTTCCCTTTACATATTTCTTATGCACACTTCTTTCCCTTTACATATTTCTTATGCACACTTCTTTCCCTTTACATATTTCTTATGCACACTTCTTTCCCTTTACATATTTCTTATGCACACTTCTTTCCCTTTACATATTTCTTATGCACACTTCTTTCCCTTTACATATTTCTTATGCACACTTCTTTCCCTTTACATATTTCTTATGCACACTTCTTTCCCTTTACATATTTCTTATGCACACTTCTTTCCCTTTACATATTTCTTATGCACACTTCTTTCCCTTTACATATTTCTTATGCACACTTCTTTCCCTTTACATATTTCTTATGCACACTTCTTTCCCTTTACATATTTCTTATGCACACTTCTTTCCCTTTACATATTTCTTATGCACACTTCTTTCCCTTTACATATTTCTTATGCACACTTCTTTCCCTTTACATATTTCTTATGCACACTTCTTTCCCTTTACATATTTCTTATGCACACTTCTTTCCCTTTACATATTTCTTATGCACACTTCTTTCCCTTTACATATTTCTTATGCACACTTCTTTCCCTTTACATATTTCTTATGCACACTTCTTTCCCTTTACATATTTCTTATGCACACTTCTTTCCCTTTACATATTTCTTATGCACACTTCTTTCCCTTTACATATTTCTTATGCACACTTCTTTCCCTTTACATATTTCTTATGCACACTTCTTTCCCTTTACATATTTCTTATGCACACTTCTTTCCCTTTACATATTTCTTATGCACACTTCTTTCCCTTTACATATTTCTTATGCACACTTCTTTCCCTTTACATATTTCTTATGCACACTTCTTTCCCTTTACATATTTCTTATGCACACTTCTTTCCCTTTACATATTTCTTATGCACACTTCTTTCCCTTTACATATTTCTTATGCACACTTCTTTCCCTTTACATATTTCTTATGCACACTTCTTTCCCTTTACATATTTCTTATGCACACTTCTTTCCCTTTACATATTTCTTATGCACACTTCTTTCCCTTTACATATTTCTTATGCACACTTCTTTCCCTTTACATATTTCTTATGCACACTTCTTTCCCTTTACATATTTCTTATGCACACTTCTTTCCCTTTACATATTTCTTATGCACACTTCTTTCCCTTTACATATTTCTTATGCACACTTCTTTCCCTTTACATATTTCTTATGCACACTTCTTTCCCTTTACATATTTCTTATGCACACTTCTTTCCCTTTACATATTTCTTATGCACACTTCTTTCCCTTTACATATTTCTTATGCACACTTCTTTCCCTTTACATATTTCTTATGCACACTTCTTTCCCTTTACATATTTCTTATGCACACTTCTTTCCCTTTACATATTTCTTATGCACACTTCTTTCCCTTTACATATTTCTTATGCACACTTCTTTCCCTTTACATATTTCTTATGCACACTTCTTTCCCTTTACATATTTCTTATGCACACTTCTTTCCCTTTACATATTTCTTATGCACACTTCTTTCCCTTTACATATTTCTTATGCACACTTCTT